>BQNB010063772.1:1113-16276 GCA_026074375.1 Tanacetum coccineum | reverse complement strand
ATATTTCGCATGTTTCGTTAGTGGCCGGAGAGGGTCCCTTGTCAGACAAGGTACCGCAATAACCATGTGTACGGATGCGTGTGCTTTCCGCGGACGGAAGTACCCTAAAGTTAGGTCCGCGTCCGTTTGTTAGGTCCGGGCCGTAACCAATGCAGGAGTAGGTTTAGTTTCAGCCCATGACTACTCAGTTGGGCCAAGGAGCCCAAGTGTCAATGTGGCCCAAGCCCGGAGGCTTGGTATACCTATTATACGTCATCAGTCATCATTTTGGAAGGAGAGGAGGCACTTGAAAAAACTGGGAGAGATATACAAAAAAGGAGATTCAATAACCTGTTAATCTAGGTAAATTGTTACCATTGATTTCATTTTAATCATATTTCCATCTTTAGGGTCAAATCGATTTTTAACACTGTTAACAGTGTTTATCTCAGCACACCAAGGTGATGAATCAATAAAGGTAGCAATGGTATTTATACCAGTTGATTGTGCCCACGAGATGTTAAATTACTTGATGCTTGTAACGGTGCGTGCTAATCTAATTTTCTTATGCCAGCTAAGCCAATAGAGTGTAAATAGTAAAGCTAAGTTTCTTGTTAAGCTGCGTAAAATTTTCGGTTTTATTTGAAGAAATGCCTAAAAAAGATAAACGCAAAACCAAACTTTATTTGATTAACAAAAAAATAAAACCTGACCCATTTTGACCCAAATATGTTATGCAACACATGTTCTTCACAAGAGAGTGGTGCAATCATGTAAATGATTTTTCTTTGGCTTCAGGTTCATTAAATATACTCCCTTTTTATGTGTCTGTCGAATGTGCAGCTTTATTTGTAAGATATAGTAGGATATATATATGCAGCTTGACCCGAGTTCATTTTCTTTGGTTCATACATAGGAGTCACATAATTCAGATTAGAGTAAAGCTTTTACTAAATGGACAATGGACAATTTTATGCAGATTTAAAGTAGTCGATTGGTGTACAACATGTAACATGTCAAAATACTATTATTAGACACAAATAACATGATGCTTATTTAACATTGTCTTTAATTCAACATCGTTATACTCTTGATACCCTTCGATGAATAATTCAACGTCATTATACTCTTAATACCCCTCGATCATGAATACATGATTTAAGATATGTACTTTATTCATTTAACAAAAAGCTACCTTATGTTATCCGGATTAAATCTAGCACGCCTACCTCTCCTCCGTGGGCCAAATTCGCTTATGTTTGTCAACCGAAAAATATCTTTTATGAGCGGGAGTGGTGGCACAAAGAAAAATGAAATTGGGATGAGAGAGGATCCACAAATTGGAGCAAGCAACCTTGGGTTTTGATGACCAAAGACAATGAATAAAGTTGCACTGGAGGCTATCATCATGGAAATTACAGAGAGAAACAAGGTACATATACCAATTCAAAATCGTCTTGGCAAACTGATTAGGAAGTCTTTTTCAGCAAAGCGTGACGTAAGGATAGATAAAAACACTAGTAGTGCGGTACTGGAGGCAAAGAGTGAGATTGCATCTGATACAGCAAATATAGCGAAAGCAATGTCTTTTGTAAACAAAGGAATGCCAGTATCTTGATTGCTACCACCTGGTACTGTAATAGTTGCTGCAAATACGATTGTGGTAATTAGTCCAGCAGAGATGCTGCATGACTCTGCTGTAGTCTTCAACCACTGCTCTACATCCTTCACCAAATTTTCATGTTCCCTTGTGAACACTATATCTGGTGTCTCCAAAAAAATGTTGTCTTGAGTAATATATGTAGGAAAGACAACTTTCTTGACTTCCTGTATGATTAGCTTAAGTTCTTCATACTGCTTCAAAAAGAATATATAAATTCACTTTCTGATGATCGCTATATACCTCACACCACTGAAGCTCTATCTGGAGCTGCAATACTGCACCTCTTTTGTTATTGAGTTTACTTGATGACACCAACCTTCCAGCCAAGTGCAAGATGTTGTTCTTAGAAGAATCTACAATCATTCTATAAAGATTCTTGCGCTCCCCAAGATAATAGATAAGGTTGTAGATTCTTTCTGAACGATGTATAACTGCTAACTGAATAATATCATATCTACTTTTACTATAGGTGATCTATATAAAATCTCATCAACAACTTTATGAGCATTTGACAAGAAGACTGAAGAATTGTACGGGTATAATATGGATGATGAGTACCCGTGAACTTCAGGTTGATTATAAGGGAAGATTGTTATTTAAATGAGACATGTATCATTACGCATCAAATTGCCGAAAAAACAATAGGTGTTCTTTGAATTCTCAAAACCGAACTCACATAACTCAAAATTCAAACATTAATTTATTCATTTTTAGTAGATACCCATGCTGTTAGATTTGTTACATTTTTTGGTAACTTTCCCTAAGTAGTAATTTAAGCTAATTAAATAACATTGTTTGATAAAGAAAATAATTTTGTTACTGTGTATTAATATACTGGGTAGCAACAACTCTAATTATTTATTGAACGCAAGAAATACCTTGTTGATGACTAACAGTTGTATCATAGAAGGATTTCAGTTGGTCCCAAACATCTTTCGCTGAAGCAAGATTAACGACAGCATCAAGCACATTCTCGCTTGCTGAACCGAAAATCCAACCTACAAGAAGGCTGTCATATTGGTCCATGATCTCCGTGCTAGAAGCTTTCGGACATACATACACGATATCAGCCATTGTGTGACTTTTCATGAAACAAAGCATCTGTATCTTCCAAATATGGTAGTTTCTTCCGCTGGAAAGCTTCACAGAAACAAAGTTAGATACATTAGCGTTTGATGCATATAAGTACTCAAGGTCATTTGTTCTTGCTAAAGCATTCAATGGGTTTAATGAGCCTGCCATTAGAAAAGACGGATCCATAATGTTATTTGGTAAGCCTGCAGCCTGCCAATTATGTAAATGAGCTCAAGGTTTATATAGGAAACTATTGGTCAGATCCGGCCTATGCTCTATTATTGATGACGTATAGTATGGACCGACCCGGCCCACACATACTATTATGGGCTTGGTAACTGATACTGGACCTCTGGCCCAGTATTGCGATCACGGCTACTTAGGCCCGCAAGTCGAGGCTACCGGCATGCTGTCTGTGGCTGCGGTATCGTCACATATTATCTCTAAGGATAACCTAATTAAATAAGAGATATGCTTTACTTAATCATCTAGGATAATACCGAATCCTTAAAGTATCGGCCGTATCTTGAGCCAAAAGATACGGAAACCCTAAACAAACCCTAATTACACTCGATCACTCTCTTAAAATCATATACTTACTCTCACGCCGGAGTCTAATCGTGGGATCCGTTCCCACGATAAGGTTAACGGTGTTTTATTCCTTGTGCAGGGTTCTCCAAACAAATTCACTTGGTACAAGAACAAGGCACTTCATACCCGAATAACAGCCTATTTGGATCAAACAAGACCTGACCTAACTTTTGTATCAACAAGTTGGCGCCATCCGTGGGACCCAACACTAGGAATTACTCTCATGAAAATGAGCGCAATGGCTAATACAACCCCCATTGTGACTACTGTCACGAAACCTACAACCAAAGAAAAGACGCCGAAAGAGGCGGATGCCACACCCAGGGTGAACATCCAGGATTTCTGTGAAGAACATTACGAGGATATCCTGCTGGTCATTATGGACAAGATTCGCCGAGACAAGCGAAAAGAAGTCCATGCTAGGCTGGACTTCGAAGAAAGTCCCAAGAAAAGAAGAATAAGAGAAGGCTCCCAAAACTCAAGTGCCAGGACCTTGTCCGCAAGGTACCGTAATCCATCAGAGAGACTGAAAGTGCGGGACCGCTTAAGATACAATGAGCGACATATGCTCGATCGACTAGGTCATCGAAGGCAGAGCGCGTTCGATCGACTTAGTGATACTTACTCGCCAAGCACAACTAAATCCGGACCAAACTCCAGGGATCGTTCCCACAGTAGAAGCCGCCCTCAGAGGCGGGACTCTTCTAACAGAGATCGTCTTCGGAGCAGAGACCGCTCTCATGGCATCGAAGAGTCATATGATAATACCCGCTCCTCCTGTGAGACAGGGACCAAACATGGATATCGCTCGCGCGACAGAGACCACCCCCGTTATGAGAAAAAGGGAAGGGAAAGTGAATCCCCATCATCCCGCATATCAGAAAGCGATACCAGCGATGGGGGACATTGAAAGTCAAGGTCAAAAAGACACAAGAGGTGGATCCATTCACACCCCGAATACGCAACTTCAAAAGTTCATGAAAAACACGAATGCCTAACAACGTGAAGACCTATGACGGAACAGGGGACCCAGAGGATCACGTAAAAAATTTCCAAGCGGCGGCACAGGTGGAACGCTGGGCAATGCCTACCTGGTGTCATATGTTCAGTTCTACCTTAATAGGAGCCGCAAGAGTATGGTTTGATGAGCTCCCTCCGGAGAGCATAGATGGATACAAGGATCTCAAAGCAGCCTTCTTAGCATACTTCATGCAACAAAAGAAGTATGTCAAAGATCCTGTCGAAATCCACAATATCAAACAAAGAGACGGAGAGACCATCGAGGAGTTCATGGAACGATTCAAGGTGGAAACCGGACGCATAAAGGGAGCCCCCGAGTGTATGCGGATTTCCAGATTCATGCATGGAGTTAACAACCCTGAATTGACAAAGCGCCTTAACGAACATGTTCCAAAGACCATGGAGGAAATGATGATCACCACCACTGCCTTCATATGGGGAGAAGCTACCGCTGCTGGCAAAAAGAAAGGTCACACATCGTGGAGGACACAAGACCAGTCAAAGCGGCACGGTTCAGAGCGGAGGTCTGACTTCCGAGGTCAGCCAAGGGATGGACGGGGGTCTAGCAAGTTTACCCCCCTTACAAGAACACCCAAAGAAATCCTCGCGACCGAAGCAGGAAAGTTCAAACCGCCACCCCCTATGGTAACCCCGGTGGAGAAGAGAAGCAGCAACAAGTTTTGCGACTTCCACAATGATAAAGGACATAGTACGGATGAGTGTATGCAGTTAAAAAAGCAGATCGAAGAATTGGTGCGAGCAAGCAAGCTCTCGCATCTAATTAAAGAAATTAAGCAGGGGAGAGATCAACCAAAAGTAGGGAAAAAGGAAGCACCGGCCAAGGATAAGTCTATGGCAATCTATATGATACAACCATGGCATAGAATGACAAGGCAGAAAGTAACTCAAAGCTTCGAACGTGTCAGTGAAATTAAATTCCCTTCACTAACAACCAGTAGTGGGACAGAAGGTCCGCTTATTATAGAAGCGGAAATTGGTAGGCACATGATTCACCGCATGTATGTAGACGGAGGTTCCTCGACGGAAGTGCTCTATGAGCACTGCTTCAACCAACTCCGACCGGAAATCAAGAACCAAATGGTCCCAGCAACGACATCGTTAACCGGTTTTAGTGGAGAAACTATATGGCCGCTGGGACAACTTAGGCTCTTAGTAATAATAGGAGATGCAGATCATTCTACAAGAGCATAGATGAATTTCATGATCGTAAGGTCATTATCACCGTACAATGGTATCATTGGAAGACCGGGAATACGAGAAATCCAAGCGGTGCCATCCACAGCCCTCAGAATGCTTAAGTTCCCAGTCAACGGAGGAATAGTGACTATCTGTAGCACTATCTTAATCCCGGCTGAGTGAGCCACGGTGATTACATCATCTAAGGAGATACCCAAAGAGGCCGGGGTCCGTCATGAAAATTTTAAAGTAGCTCTACACCCGAATTTCCCTTATCAGGAGGTAGCAATCGGAGGGACGCTATCCGCGAAAGAACGGACGGAACTATGTTCACTCCTGAAGAAAAACTTGGACATATTCGCATGGAAACCGTCAGACATGACAGGAGTACCGCGATCAATAGTGGAACATCGACTCAATATCCGGGAAGGGTATTCGCCCGTTCGACAGAAGAAAAGGGGCCAGTCCCCGGAGCATGCGAAAGCCATCTAAGCGGAGGTACAGAAACTGGTAGAGGCAGGAATCATGAGAGAAGTCTATTACCATGAATGGTTGTCCAATCCAGTCATGGTGTAAAAGCACGAAGGTAGCTGGCGGATGTGCGTGGATTTCACGGACTTAAACAAGGCCTGTCCGCAGGATTGTTACCCCCTTCCGGAAATTGACTGGAAAGTTGAATCTCTCTGTGGCTACCCCTTTAAGTGCTTCTTGGACGCTTACAAAGTTTATCACCAGATACAGATGGCAGAGTCAGACGAAGAGAAAACGGCTTTCCACACCAGCCAAGGGGTATATTGCTATGCCAAAATGCCTTTCGGCCTCAAAAACACTGGCTCCGCGTACCAGCGGCTGGTGGACAAGGCTTTTGATAGCCAGGTTGGTAAGAACATAGAAGTGTACGTTGATGACTTGGTTATTAAGAGTCATACAGAAGCGGAAATGCTAAGAGACATTGATGAAACGTTCCGTACGTTACGCAAAATCAACATGAAACTCAACCCCAAAAAATGTACGTTTGGGGCAGTGGAGGGAATGTTCCTGGGGTACATGATTAGCCCGGAAGGGATAAAACCATGCCCCGACAAAACAGAAGCTGTATTACAACTCCCGTCCCCACGGACAATCAAAGAGGTCCAGAGCCTCAATGGGAAGTTGGCTAGTTTGAACAGATTCCTCTCCAAGTCAGCTGAAAGGTCCTTGTCGCTATTCAAAACTTTGAAGAAGTGCATTAAAAAGAGTGACTTTCATTGGACACTAGAAGCAGAACAAGCCTTCAAGCAACTAAAGCAGCACCTGTCAGAGCTACCCCTGCTGGTAGCACCCAAGCCAAAGGAGGAACTGATTGTATACCTGTCAGCCACCCACGGAGCTATTAGTGCGGTCTTGATGACTAAAAAGGGCACGGTTCAGACGCCGGTCTACTTCGTAAGCCGCACATTGCAGGGCCCTAAACTAAACTATACCCCAATGGAAAAGTTAGTTCTATCACTGGTTTTTGCTGCCAAGAGGTTGCGGAGGTATTTCCAAGCGCATCCCATTGCGGTTGTTACAGACCAACCGATTAAACAAATAATTTCACGTCCTGACGTGGCAGGACGATTACAAAAATGGAGCGTCATGCTGGGAGAACACAATATCACTTACTGGCCAAGGACGTCGGTGAAAGGACAAATCCTTGCGGATTTCCTTGTAGAGAAGCCAGACGAAAGTCCGTCGGACACATCAGTGGTTGAAACCCCGCAGGAGCCGTGGACACTCTTCACGGACGGATCATCATGTGTAGATGTATCTGGCGCTGGCTGAATACTGACAAGCCCAAAGGGAACAAAGTTTACTTACGCGCTAAGATTTCAGTTCACCGCCTCTAACAACGAGGCAGAGTATGAGGCATTAATAGCTGGCCTACGGATCGCGGCGCAGATGGGGGTACGCAATGTACACGTGAGTGTAGACTCTAAGTTGGTAGCAAACCAAGTCCTAGGGGCATACGTCGCTAAAGAAGAAAATATGATCAAATACTTGGAGAAGGTCAAAAGCCTGGTCAGCGGCTTCGCTAACTTCTCTATAAGCCAAGTACCACGAAGTAAAAACAAGAAAGCAGATGCCCTGAGCAAGATTGCGTCAACCAGCTTTGCGCATTTATCCAAACAGGTCTTGGTCGAAATACTTAAAGAAAAGTCTATACAGGAGAAGGAGGTGACGACCGTGGTAGAGGAAGATGGACCAACATGGATGACACCAATAATAGAATATTTGAAAGAAGGGACTCTTCCAGACGATAGAAAGGAGGCAAGCAAACTCCGTATCAAGGCAAGACAGTACGAATTGTTAGAGGGAATTCTTTACAGACGGTCATTCCTAAAGCCGTGGCTGCGGTGTGTCGGACCACTTCAAGCGGATTATGTGATCCGAGAAATTCATGAGGGGTCATGCAGTATGCACGCAGGACCACGGTCCGTGGTAGCCAAAGCCATGCGGCTGGGATATTATTGGCCAACCATGCACCGGGACGCACGAGAGATGATACGCACATGCAACGATTGTCAAATACATCGCCCCGTGCCAAGAAACCCCCAACAGCCGCTAACTCCAATCACGGCCCCGTGGCCGTTCTACAAGTGGGGAATTGACATAGCTGGTCCTTTCCCGGAAGGACCAGGAAAGGTCAAATTTTTTATAGTCGACGTGGATTATTTCACGAAATGGATAGAAGCGAAAGCCGTGGCGACAATCACAGGCAATCAGGTGAAAAAATTCATGTGGGACAACATCGTATGCCGCTTCGGTCTCCCAGGAGAAATAGTCTCGGACAACGGCAAATAATTCAGTGACAACTCGTTCAAGGATTGGTGTGACAAATTGAACATCACACAACGATTTGCCTTAGTGAAGCACCCGCAGTCCAATGGACTCGTAGAAAGAGCAAACCAGAGCTTGGGGGAAGGAATCAAGGCCCGCCTGGGTGAGGGAAACAAGAATTGGATCGAAGAACTCCCCCATGTCCTTTGGGCCCATCGTACAATGATTAAGTTAAGCCATGGCGACACCCCTTTCTCCTTGACCTATGGAACGGAAGCCGTCATACTCGCAGAGATAGGAATGCCCACGTACCGCACCACGACAGTGGACGCCGTACACAACGATGAAGAGCTACAGCAAAATTTAGATTTACTAGAAGAACGACATGAAAGCGCAGTAATTCGTGAAGCAAAAACCAAATTAAAAATGGCAAAATATTACAATGCCAGGGTCCGCGGTGTTACTTTCAGGCCAGGAGACTTCGTCTACCACAGTAACGACGCTAGTCATGCTGTAGGAGGAGGGAAGCTAGGTCCAAAGTGGGAAGGAACTTACGAGGTAACAGAAGCACTAGGAGATAGAGCATACAAACTAAGATCTACGGACGAAACGGTCCTCCCAAGGACGTGGAACATCGCTAATCTAAAAAAGTGTTACCTCTGAGCCACGGCTCATGCATGGATGAATTCGCACTATAATTAGGACTCATAATAAAGTAATCCATGTATTTATTCCTTTTTGTTTTTAGGACATGAATAAAACTCCGCTAGGTCTAGCTAACCCAGTGCCTTTTTATATAACACAAAACTTGTCATTTATTTATTCTTTTTAATTTTTGCCTCTACTTTTTTACTTTATGCTATTTGTCATTCATGACTATTTCTGATTAATTATAGGCCAAATATCCTTATAATGGGCCAGCTACATAAGAGGGTTGTAACCCCAGTGGCCACAGATCCTGTGTCTTAAATCGGCATACACCTAAGACGTTAGGTGCATAAGAGAAGACTCCCACAGAGCATGTAAGACACTACAAGTGGAAATTATACCAGTGGATAATGCATTATAAACATTGTTCATCACGGACATCCGTAGAAATATTACAAACAAAAATATTATCTAGCTACTACAGACGGTACTATGGCCAATCTAAATTATACATGGGCGGTAAGGACTTGGATCTGAGTAGCCTCGGAGATGCCTCATCTTCAGATATATCTGTCTGCGTAGCAGCATCCGCAAGCAGGATGGCAAGGCCCTGAGGGGCAACGGTAGGAACTGATACAGGGACACCATCGGATCTGGCATGATGGGCAGAACCAATACCGTGAGTGCGGCATACAACCCTGCACTTTTTCTTCTTTTCGGCGCGACTTATGTTCGCCGCGATGGCGTCCCCCAACAATATTTCTTCTTTACAGGCCCAGGGATCCTTAGGGTCGCGCACCTCCGGGTATACAGGTATTGTGAGCTGGGAAGAGCTGGGGCGAAGCTCACGGATCCATTGTGGAGCATCTTCTCCGGTATCGCTCTCCAAGTGTAAGGACGCCATAATTAAATCTAGTGGGGCGTCCTTTAATTTTTCCAGCTGATCGATCAACGGGTATTTTAAATCCTTCAAAGCATGTAGGGCCGCGATGTATTTGTTGTCAGCCTCAGGATCGTATGCCTCGATTATCGCTAAGTCTAACTTAGCCTCTCCCTGTTTTACACCATACTCGAGCCCCTCACTCATACCTTTGGCGATCCCCGCCGACACGACATTCGCAAACGCCCGCCTTAACTCAATAGATTCAGCACATTTCATTACGGCTAGGCGCAGGCCGTGCCCGATAACCCATCGGCGACCTGCGATCGCTGTCAGCATATGAGGGTACAACTCCTCATCAAAGTCTATGCTCAGCGCATCCAGACGTGCATCCATTTCCGCACAACGCTTCTCCACCTTGTCATCCTCATACTTCTTAAACTCCTCAAAAACGGCCTTTATTCTTTCCTCGCCTGTAACCTGTGCTTGAAGGGTAGACACTTGCTGGGACAGTTGATTGTTATTTAATTGAAGGTCTGAAAACTTGGCACGGAGGCTTTCCAACTCCTTGGCTAGTTCCGCATTCTTAGCCTCCGTGGCCTTCTTCATGTCAACCTCGGCCTCCAGCAGGGTCTCTAGGTTCTTCGTTTGGTTACGGAGGCCATGCACTTCCGTTTCGACAACCTTGAGGGATTCGACTTCTTCGCCCAAACTTTTAGTCTACTCCTCCCTGACTTGGATTCTCTCATTACGTCTGGCTACCTTGGCTCTAGCTTTCTTCAATAGTCTAACCTCTTGTTCAAACCTCAACTTCAGTTGGGAAACTAGAGCCACTTTCCGCGCCAGGTTTATATTATATTGGGCCAAGAATTCAGTATTGGGCAAGTGGCGAAGCTCAGAGAAGTACCCCGGCGGCACTATGTGATCTACCATATCTTGGCACGCCTTTGGGGTGTCCAGCTGACAGTCATTGGTCATACCCCACCCAGGTTGATATATAGCTCCGGGTGACCCTTCTACGGATGGGACAGATGTAGATCTCTTTAACTTCGGACTCTCCGCAGAAAACAAGTCGGGTACCTTTGTAGTAGCCACACCTCTAGCAGGGGTCTCGATGGCCGAAATTCTAGAAGATCTGCGATCATAGTAGGAGGTACGATTACTTTGTTAGTATAGCCATCTAGGACATATAAACATATTATAAGGAGCAAGAAATAAAAGAATGGAACACTTACTGGGCAATGTCTTGCTGGGAATGCGGGTGCGGCTTCGCATAAGACAACGGCTCTGGATCGCTCACATCTGCAGGAGTCTCTTGGGCAGCAGAGGTAAAGGTGGAGCCCGCTCCTAATCCCAGCCCTGGTTCTTGGACAACCTTTGTGGTCGTCGCAACCTCTTCCAGGGGGGTTCTTGCGACAATTCATCTTGGACTTGACTTGTCGTCCCGTCCCCCTTAGTTATCCTTTAGGGTGAATCCTCGTTGGCAAAGCCCAGGGGTGACTTCTCCACGGTGGATGGTGTTCCCGAAGAACCCAACGCCATGGTAGCGTCCTCCATGACTATCACACGGTTGGCGGTGGCAGTCAATAGGGGTACCTTATGAGCAGCACGAGGACGGGTCCCCATCTTCACCTTGGCAGGATTTGGAGCACTGATCAAGTTAAATAAATCCATATCTGCGTTTACAAGGAAACTGTTAGTATATTCTCACGAATATGTGAGACGTTAATGATAGTTTACAAACACCCACCCCGGTCATCGTCATAAAGGAATGTGGGGTACACGTCATCCCCTAGAAAGTATCTCCAGCTCAATCCTACTACGCATAACAGAGCTTCTAGTTGTTTTTGGAAAGGGGTACGGCATGTGTTCAATACTGCTACGTCCTCCGCGGAGTAGGAACCCTTTACTGGTATCTCATCCTTCGGAGCATTTATGTGCCAGTCCACGATGGTGGGGAAAACTCTCTCGTCCACCCAAAAAAAATCGGTTGTTCCAGTTCTTTAAGGAATCCAGAGGTTTTGTATAACACTGTGGGGTATTCTTTCCCGGTCGTTTATTGAATGACATCCATCCCGCATTATAAGAAGGAATGTAAAACACACGAAACAAATTTAGTGAGGGAATTATATGGAGGACGCGACAGTTGATTTTGAAATGACTTACTTTGGTTGCTCCTATCACTGACAGTTATGACAAATGAATTTGGTAATGACCGAGGATATCGAAGAGAAATTGTGATATGTGGAGGCAAAAATTTACAAACTCAAAAAACTTGGTGTACACACCGACTTTGCCCTCTGGAAAATCCATGATCCTTTCCTCTGGACCAGGCAATTCCGGATGCAGATCCTCTGATATGCCGTACTCCGAAGTAAACTCTAGAAGATACTTTGGGGAGATGGTTGATACGGCGGTCTCGAGTTGTATTGTGTCCCTACCCATTTTTAAATAGTTTTACAAAGTAGCGCGGTGTACTAACCTGGCATAAGGAGATTCCGTGGGAATAAGTAACGTGTTCGGCTGTATGTGTGAAAATGGTGGTTTCGATTTGAAAACTGTGTAGACATAAACAGTCATCGCTGATCCTATTTATACTATGTCCTCGACAGTTGTGCACAGTTGGATGTTTGACACGTGTCCCAACTTATGTTTTGAATGGCTCAGATATAGAGGTAGGTAAAACGTTTATGGGCCCATATGTCCCATCACTTAGTCGTTTTCACCATTTTTTGGTATACAGGCCCTATTATTTGGCTACAGGGCTCAACTTCTAGTTTCAGAGGCTACGCATTTCAAGGAAGGTTCCCGTTATTTGTAGTCTAGGAACCGTGACCGCGGTCTCGGCCCTGGCCACAGCCACACTTCCTAGACTGGGGGGACATGATGATGTATAATATCGATCGACCTGGCCCACACATACTATTATGGGCTTGGTAACTGGTACTGGACCTCCTGCCCAGTATCACGGTCACAGCTACTTGGGCCCGCATGTCGTGGCTACCGGCACGCTATCCGTGGCCGCGGTATCCTCACATATTATCTCTAAGGATAACCTAATTAAATAAGAGATATGCTTTACTTATTTAAATCATCTAGGATAATACCGAATCCCTAAAGTATCGGCCGTATCTTGAGCCGAAAGATACGGAAACCCTAAGGGGTATTCAGCCTATAAAAGGAACGCAATTATCATTAATACAGGTATCTTGCAAACCCTAATTACGCTCGATTACTCTCTTAAAGTCACATACTTACTCTCACACCGGAGTCTAATCGTGGGATCCGTTCCCACGATAAGGTTAACGGTGTTTTATTCCTTGTGCAGGGTTCTCCAAACAAATTCACTTGGTTCAAGAACAAGATACTTCATACCCGAATAACAGCTTATTCGGATCAAACAAGACCTGACCTAACTTTTGTATCAACAATTATAGCCTGAAGCTTAATTATATGGGCATGACGTATGTTTGTCTATGTATGCATTGTGTCATCTATCATAACATTAATGACCGAATAAACAACTACGAATAAAAACCACAGATAGCCAAAAAAAAACTTACGGGGTTTTTAATTTTTGAAAACTCAAAGGCTGAAAGACTTATAATATATTTTGCCACCATTTACAAGCTGCAAAAAGAACCCCACATCCTAAAAAAAGTTAAGTACGTGTATAACCTAACAACTAATCTGTCTCGACATAATTTTGGTGTTTTCATACATTTTGACTCAGTGTATGGGTTTGATATCTTTGAAACTAGGGATACTTCATACCCCTGATCTCTTCTTAGCTTCTTATGCCTAGAGTCTGAGGGTGGTAGGCAGTGATTTATGTAGTGAAGGTACAGAATATAGTGACTTTTTGTTTGTGAATTGCAACGCTCGTGTCGATGTTGGTTGGTTGTGGTTTAATGTGAGTTCGCACTTCAGGTTCACATGTCTGTTAAAGAATAAAAAAGTTCACACTTCAAATTTAAATACTGACATAATATTCAATTACACATGCATCTATTCACACTATACAGAAGGGCAGTTGGATCAAAATATCTAGAAGAGACACTACACCAATAATTTCCTATATTTATGAGAATCATTAATACACTTGAACTATCTTAATATTTGTCACTTCAATATAATTCCAGTGACAGGATTAGAAATACTTGAAGAACAGGGATTAAACCTATTGTCTCATTTTAATCATATTCCATGTTTAGGCCTAAACATCAATTGTTTGCCCAAGTTGACAATGTTTATATGAGAACATAGGGGTGATGAATCCATATAGGAGCCAATGTAGCCCAAGCTACCATTAGACTGTGTCAACAATGTGATAAAGATAATTGTAAACCAATATGTATTGGATTAGCCCCAAAACCAATCTGACCCATTTTGACCCAAACCCGCTACCTAACTTATATTGTCATCTTTAATTGTTAGATGCCTTTTTATATAGATCTATTTTAGTCAGCATGCCAGCATTGATAACATTTATAAAACATGAATAGAACTAGCATTTACCAAATTTTACTTTAGTCATATGAGATTCGAGACCAAGTTCATACTATTTGCTTATGAAAGTAAGTTCAAATAACCATAGTTAAAATTCATTGCATCAAATTTCTCATGAAAAATATTGTCCTTTAATCACAAGAGGACTGTGAAATTATATAAATGATACAAAATTTATCACTTTTAGTTCATAATATTTACTTCACGTACTGTCAAATGCGCTGCCTTAGTTTTAACATAAAATTAGGTTTATGCAACTTGACCATAATTCAATTATTGTGAATTACGTGTATCACAAATTTCATATTAGAGTAGAATATAAATTAATCGCTAATGAGATATTTTAGACAGAAATAACATGATTCTAATAACATAGCATTTAAATTCAATATCGCTCTTCCCATAATACTCCTCATGGATACACCATATATGATCTGTAAACGATTCATTTACCAAAAACAACCTTATGTTATCCGGATTAAATCTAGCACGCTTACCTCTCCTCCTTGGGCCAAATTTGCGACGGTATGTCGACTGAAAAAGATCTACTATGAGAGGGAGTTGTAGCACAACAAAAAATGAAATAGGGATAAGAGAGAATCCACAAATTAGAGCAAGCATCCATAGCTTTTGATGACAAAAGACCAGGAACAAAGTTGAGCTGAAGGCTACCATCATGGATATTGTAGAGAGCAACAAGGAACAAATACCAATAAGCAATCTTTGGCCAAACTTACTGAGAAGTCTTTTTTCAAAAAAGCGTGCAGTCAAGATGGATAAGAATACTAGTAATGTCGTACTAG
>BQNB010063771.1:0-20485 GCA_026074375.1 Tanacetum coccineum | reverse complement strand
GATATTTATCCAAAAATCAAGTTTGTTTTAAATAAGTCTAAGTATCCCAACTTAATATGCCAAAAGTGAAACATGTTGAAAACTCAAATATGAATTTTAGTCTTAGTATTAGTATTAGTATTCGTATTTCAAAATAAAGCGTACCAGTAATAGTCATAACGATTCCATATTGACATTTCCATCTAACAAACTAAATTAGTCGATTAAGTAATAGAAATAAGTCAAAAATAAGCCGTTTGGCTTATTAAGCCATAAGCCGAAAACCATTGGGTCTTTAATGGGCCATTCGGTCCGAAATATATAAAATAGTATTCGACACTCACTTTTAGCCCAAAGTTTATCGAAATAAGCCCAATAAGCGACGTAGTAAACGAATAATCACATTTGGAATATAAGTCATGAAAATAAGTCGAGACCAATAAGGGTCAGAATAAGCTACGACTTATTTATCCCTTATTGGGCCGAGAGCCAATAAGCTCATATAGACCACGATAAGCTCAAAATAAGTCCATAAGTTCAAAATCCTTTTAGTTTTAAAAATAAGCTACCAATAATCTAGATAATAAGTCCAAAATAACAAGCCAAGGCCAAAAAGGCAAAATAAGCCGCGACTTATTTTCCTTATTGGGTTGTGGCCCTTTAAGCCCAATAATAAGCTATAATATGCCCGTAACAATTTAAATAAGCTCGAAGTTTTGAAAATAAGCCACGAATAAGCACATGAAATAAGCCGAAACTAAAATAAGCTAAAATGAAAAACCCTTTTTCGTTCCCTTTTGGGGTCGAGACCAAAATAAGCACAAGAGTGCTCGAATAAGCCACGAAATGCTTATTTGTAAGCCGAAAATAAGAAATAAGCTTTTAACACCAAATTTTATTTTACCACCCCAAGCAAAATATTAAAATGTCATTTTCCTTATGTTTTCCCTCTTTTCCACGTCAAACCAAACACACCCTATTTTAGTTTTTGCAAACTTTTAAAGTCTAGGTTTTTAGGAACGCATTGTACAACTAGCTTTAACGTATCATTAGACTACCAAAATTACAAGGATTAGAGAAACTTAAAGACTTACAAAAGAGGGTTTCTAAGAGAGGATTTAAGCTTGAACACGCAACCCAAATGTTGTGTTTATTAACCCACGACTACTAGAATTCAAACTCGAACATGTTTTAGCTTTCGTGTTCTTGATCAAAGTTGAAAAATGTATTGTTTTGTGGTTTGTGTGTGTTCGTCCCATTCAAAGAGAGAAGATGAGAGGATATTTTTGTTGTTGTTGTGTGTTTTGGTATAGTGTGTGTGTTTTTGAAATCAAATGGGACAAATAAAGGATGCATGCATTAGATAAAGCTCCAAAAAGAGTTCCTCGTGGTTCCCTTATGGTCCTAACTGATTAGCATCCTAGGAGAGGATCCTAGATGATTTTATCTTTGCTCGGGATATCTATCGTTATTTGATCGTGATTAAAAATGTGACCCGAAGGTTCTCGAAATTAATCATATTTTCTAATTATGTTTAGACACCGTAAAAATGATAAAAAATAAATTGATTTAGAATCATCGTGTTTTCTCTTTTTTTATCGGATTTTATTTAAGTTTCGAGTAGTTTTCCGTTCCCGTTACTTTTGCAAACGTAACCCGTAAATTCGCGTTTTGTGCAAACATTATCAAGAAATATGAAATAACTTAATAAAATAAGTTTATTAGAATGACTCAAGATATTTAGACATAATTTAACTTATTGTCGTGCCAGTACGCGTTGGCGGCGTTTTTCATTAAGTACGGGAAGATTTCCCGGCAAGTGTGTCACACCCCGACAATGGAGAAAACTCGGGAATGCAACATAATGATCAATCATAACACAAGATACAATATAGAGAAAAACTACAATGCATAAACTTCAAGTGTTACGAATACCATCAACCTCAAACAAACCTCGAGTGATGTCCCAAATCATAACCAAATCCATAATCTCTTACAATTCCAAATGCCCACACAGGGGTCCAATTCCAAACTTAAACCAAAACTTCCAAATACTAAAAACCAAACAAATACACAAGTAAGGCTTCACATGAAAAGTCCACATGGGATACTCCTAAGCCTGCTATCACATATCACCAACCTATTCATCTTTCACTTCACCTAAAAATGATACTCAAAAACGTCAACAATAATGTTGGTGAGCTCGTAGGTTTGACCATAAACCAAAAGTTGTGCCAATATCTTAAAATAGTGGACAATAGTGCAATATGACAGTGAATATATGTAAATCACCCATGACTTAGCATCCCCGCTAATCATGTAACACGTCCTAGCATTCCCGCTAGTCGATCACCATGCCTTAGCATCCCCGCTAGTCATCAAAACATCATATACCAATGCTCTTAGAGTCGCAACTCCGATATGTCACTTACGCACCTAAAGGCCTACCAGCTGGAGTACTATATTAGGGCAGGACTAGACTAGACTAGACATGGCAAATCCTTGCCAATCACCCTTACCAAACATCGCAATGCATGCAAGTAAAATCACAACCCTTGACATGCCAAACAGAGTACATGCAAGTAAAATCACATCACATATATTCACATAGCAATCATAAGTACATAATTGTCCCAAAAACAAAACCACGTTTTGCACAGTTCAGAAAAACAGTTCAAAACACATTTGAGTATCATTTTCTAAATAGAGTACATGCAAGTAAAATCACATCACATATATTCACATAGCAATCATAAGCACATAATTGTCCCAAAAACAAAACCACGACAATCTCCCCCCTAATGTTATAATCGAGTCTTCTTCACTTGACTTCACAGCAATGTGGGTTCATTGTCAGTTTCGTAAATGAGATGAGACTCTTCTTGCTTGTTTTTCTTCTTCCATTTTGGTGCATTCGCGTGCAAAATGACCTAAGTCCCAACATTCATCAGCATCACATTTTATTCTTGTTTGTTCTCATTGTACTTTGTTGAAACTTGTTCCACGCCTTTTTCTTCTTTACAAAGTATCTTCTTCCTCGACCATTACCATGATTTTGATTACTTGATCTTGCCATTAGAAGTTTGTTTTGATAATTTTCTTCCGGTTCATCTTGACTTTTGATGCGTTCTTCAAAAGTTATTATTCTTCCCATTGCTTCTTCAAATGACATATCATCAATCTTAGAATATTGCTCGATAGATGCTACGATCGGTAGAAACTTCTTTGGAACGGATCATCTAACTTTCTTACGAGTTGTTTTTGTCTTTAAGAGTTCCAAGACTTTTAAATTTGCCTCTTATGCTTCCTAATTTTCTGGCAAAGTCGCTTACGGTTTCGTTGTTTTTCATTTTCAAAGTCTCCAATTCGCTCCTTAAAGTTTGTAGCCGTGCTTTCTGAACTCGTTCCTCTCCTATATATCGTACTTTAATTGATTCCCATACTTCCTTTGCAGTCTCGTACTGTGCAACTTGCATTAGAATATCTCCGGCAATGTTGTGAGAATCATGCTTTTGTTGGTATAGTATCTTTTTTTTTCATCAGTGACTCCTGTAGACTTCAATTGTTTCCCCACAGGACCATAAAAGCTTTAACGAGTTTGTTTCCAACAAATAAAAAAAAAAAAAACTCTGCCAAGTGTGTAGTTTGATTCATTCAGTTTCGGACATTGAAGTGCTATAATTTTGCCTCACGAGTTGGATGTAGATGTTTCCTCCTTACGCATGCTTTGATGCTTTCCTACTTACAATTGTTTCCTTCATTTCTTGCATACTTTCTTTTTACTTGCGTAACGGCTTACTCATACTTGTTTTTGAACAACTGTTTCTCTTACGGGGTTGAAACACTGAGGTTTCTCTTACGGGGTTGAAACACTGAGGTTTTCTCTTAACTGGGGTGACAACAACTGTAAACGTTTTCACGAGTGACTTGGGTAAAGGCGACGGTACAGATTACGGTCGGGTAGGCTCGGGGGGAGTATGAGCTGGTGGGGAGGTGAAGGGGCGGACGGTCAGCGGAGGGGGACCGTGTGATGTGGGTCTCTGGAGTGAGGCTATGAGGATATCAGTAGGTATCAAAACGTGACTTATCACGTCTATTTCTATCATCTGCATTATTAAATTTGAGCAGTTCACAAGCATTAACTCATATACATTACCGATAACTAAGTTACCGTGAGGATTCGTTTAAATACTAAGTTTTTTTTTCTTACTTACTATGTGAACCACAAAGGTTCGGTTTAACTTGCTATTTTGTATTTGTAAAAATGAAAAGGATTTTTTCTTTAGATAAAAATACAAAACTTGATTGATTTTTTTTACTTTTACTTCCTTTGATATGTTTTAAAAACTTTTAAAAAAAATTACTAACTTAACCTAAAGAAGTAATTTTTCTAATAAAAACTATACAATTTATATTATGTCAAAATAAAAGTAGAGGGGTTAGATGGTTTTTTTGAAAACCTGATGGGATATTGAAAACCCGTTGTGCCCTACTCCTTTTATGCTGCGCCTCTTTTTCTATTTCTCTTTGAAGAAAAACTTCTCTTTCTTGTTTCGATACTTATCACTGCGCCTCCTTTTCTCCTTTTGGGAGAGATGCGTCTGTCTTTGAGACCTCTGGGTCTTCTTCTTTCTCCTTTCTTTGTGGTGGTTGGTCCGCCGAATGTATGGCCGGTTTAACCGTTCTATTCTTCTACAGTTGTGATCTTCTTGATTCACTGGAATCCCTTGATTTTGTTGTGCGAAATTAGGGTTTCGCTGGAATTGGGGATCTTGAAAAGTCGTCTAAAATTTGGGCGTTTGTGGGTAATCTGAATCAATTGATGATTCGATTAAGGGTGCGATACTTGTTTCTTCCAACACAGGTGTGTTCGTTCCTCTTTCTAACGATTTTGATTTCTGCCCCTTTCGATGTTGTTTTCTGTTTTGAATCTTGGTTTCGGATCTTAACCGTGCCTAACCTGTGAATTCTGATGATTCTGGGTTATGATTTCTTTTCGGTTTGATGTTCTTGAAAAAAAATGTGATCTTGCAAAAAAAAGAAACCCTTTTGATGCCGGTTGAATTAATCACAAAAGGTGATTGATCCCTTGGTGACAGAGAGTTGATTCTCGTTTGATAACACACGAATATGTTTTTTGATTTGATAGTCGATCTGATTATTGCGGAAAGTTTTTGTTTATGTGTGTGCCGGTGGAAAAGGGAGTGAAAACAGTGTCTTATGCTTGAATGCAAAAGCCGGGGTAGCAGGGAAAATCTTGGAGCGATAGTGTGTGATGTGACAGATTAGGTATTATAAACGCAGGGAAGCCTGTGATTAGGGCGTTCTACACGTGCATTATGTAGTGTGCTGTCGACATCACGAGGAGTGGGTCAATTTCTGGCTTTACAGGATTATTTCTACTATACCGGCACATGGGGTAACTTATATTAATACAGAAATAAATAAATGAATACTCTAGGAAAACCTTATCATTGGTATCCTGGACTGTATTTAAAATAGATACTTTGTCTATCCAATCCTGAACATATGCGTGTATACGTCTGACTCATTGGTCTGAGTTTATACAACACGATACAGGAATGAATGAAAAGCTTGTGTTGTTCGTTTGATCCAACAATGTGTCTATTTTCGATTTGTAACTAGAGCCAATAACCGCTTTTTTCTAACTGCCTATAACTAACTTTCTAACTGTTTTTTTCTAACTGCCTATAATACATATTAGTACCCTTAACTTTCGTTTATAACATTATAGGTCCAACAAGCATTTTCAGGAGTCATGGTGCTTGATGAAGGTTGTGGTGCATATAAAGGTTGAGGTGCATAATTATGTTATACAATGTAAGCATTAGCAACAAGATCAAGTGGGTCATGACTTCTATTCACTCTCTCTGCTCAAACCTCATTTGCTTCTTCCTGATTCTGCTTCAGATAGTCATATAGCTCATAGGTAACATCGTGTAGTTTCGTTGTTGTCTGACGATCATGACATACCGTTCCACTCAGGTTGTAGGCAATTCAAGAACTTGGTGTTGGAAATTATCTGTTTTAGTAAAAGATCATGTCGTTCAGGATTATTCATGATTCTGTGGTAGGATTCAAGAGATTCTTATGATACTGAATTGCACATGTCAAGTTCATGAATGAGAATTGCACATGTCAAGTTCATGAATGAGCTTAGTCTTCATATCCTATTGACTTAACTCAATTCCTGCGTAAGTCATCGAACATGTTCCCACATAGCTTTTGCATTCTTGCAGCAGTCAACACTAGAGTAAATATTATTTTGTACGCAGATAATAGCATATGCATCAGCCTCGACTTGTTTCCTTTCATCAACAGTGAAATCAATATTAGTTTGAAGTCGTGTGCTTGGCAGTCTTGGTGGAACAACATTTGGATCATCTGGATCATTGACTACCTTAAGCTCATATGAACCTTCTTCAACAGACTTCTTGAGGAATTTCCCGTTCGGTTTTCCTTTAATGTACCTCATGAATCTACTAGCCAACTGAATATAGCTACCTTTTTCCACCATTGGAGGACGGGTTCAGAATCAGCATTTTTGATAGACTGTAGAGCTTGAGATGAGGTTGAGGTTGAGACATTGTGAAAGTATTGTGTGAGATGCTTTCTGGATCTTGTAGACAATAAAGAGTTGTTGTTGTGAAATCAAATTGTGTTAGGTGTTTGTATTTGATTTTGATTAAGTTGTTATTGAAACCAATGAATTATTGAGAACTCGGTAAAATTAAGAACTTGGTGAGTTTTAGTTAAACTTGAAAATAGTGGGTTTCAAAATCTAACATAAACTAGTGAGTTGTGTAATTGTTGTTGAAGATCAATGAGTTCTAAAAAAGTGAATTAAGAACTTACTAAAATCAATGAGTTCCAAATAGCTAGTTGTAGTACTAGTGAGTTGGTTATAACTTGGTAAGCAACGAGTTGACTGGTGAGGTGTGTCTAGTGAGATCCTAACTCCCTAAAGAGGGTTTCAAATGGTGAGTCGTCCATGAATTCACTAAAGAGGGTTTCAAAACGCAAGTCACCAAACCAAGAAAAACTTTGATTCACTAAAAAGGGTTTCAAAAAACATGTTTTATAGCGAGTTCGAAACTTACTAGTGAGTTCTTAGTGAATTCGCTAGAAAGGGTTTCAAAACGCATAGTAAACCAACTTAAAACACATTTTTTGACGTAAATGAATCAAGATTTTTGCATAAACGTTTACTATAGGTTCTAAAGTAACATAAAAATGTAAATTTTTTTGTTATTTTATGTCAAATAGTAAGGTTTTATATGCAGATGGCGAGTTCATGTATAACGTGACCAAACACTCAAAATTTTGTTTTTTTAATGAGTTATCACGAAATGTTTTTGTAGATTATTGATACTTGATATGTTTAACAAGTATGACTATAAGCTTTAAGTCATAAAACATACAAAATCACTAAACCAAAAAACCTATTCGAGTTAAAACTCGCTAACACTACAACAAAAGCCCCTTTCCCCAGCGCGTTTTTCCCCAGCGACTGGGGAAAAGTCGCTAAACGACAAAATACTCCGACGTGGCATTTTTTCTCGTTGAATCTTTAGTCAAACGATTAGTGGAAACGTTTCCCCAGCGATATGTCGTGGGGATGATTTTATGAAAATTTAATAAAACATTTCAGCCAAAATCTAAGCGGGGAAATTATCCTGCAGTCTTTCTCCACTAGCGAAACATGTCGCTGGGATACTTTTATTCATTGTTAGTGCGTAATTAGTCCATAATTGTTGTAGCGTTTGAATTGTACAACTTTCCCGCGACATTGTCGGATGGGGAAACTTAAAAAAAAAAAAAGGTTATTTATTAGGCTGGCACGTTTATAGTTTAACATATTTACGGGTTTGGGCTTAGTTTCCCCAGGAACATGTCGCTGGGGATATTCGTTTGACCTTTTAAACTCAAACTACGTTTTAGGCTATTCGGTCCTATTTTACACATACTAACTAAATTTAACTTCAAAGTTATGAAATTTGACTCCTAGTACCACTATATGGTAATTCATTAATACACGGAATGACCAAATCGATTAACGTTTTTTTATCATTATCCATCTCTAATTGTCCCTTTAGTATTCCTTATCCTTGCCTAAGCTTATACATTGAACCTCTAATGTGTATCCATTGCCTCATACATGAACCTCTAATGTGAACCCTTGCTCATACATTGAACCTTTAATGTGTAACCCTAGCTCATACCATGAACCTCTAATATGTAAACCTACCTTATGTTAGAATATAAACCGAAGTCGAAACATGATCACTAGGATCAATTTCAATTTTCCTTTAGGTATCCCCAGCGAGGCGTTGGGGATTTGTAAAAACTTTATTTAATTTTTTGGTTTAACCATAATTTTTGTTGGCGGGGCAGCAGGTTTAATAACATGGGGGATTGGGTAAAAACTTTATGATTTGTTTTAGGATTTTAGAGATTAAATTCGGAAAAATCCCTGGTCTGAATTTGATCATCCTATGATAAAACCGTCCGAAATTAATTTATTAGAAAATAATTTCGGAAGTCCAAAGTTTTGGACTGTCTTTTTAATGTTTTGTCTTAATTTTGGATGATTGAATGCGTATAATTAAGTTTACTATTTGAGATGATTTAGACAGTGTTTCTCCCTTTTACTCTACGAATTATGTCCCATTTTAAACACATAATTCATGGGGAGTTGAGAGGAAATGCTGCCAAAAAATTTCTCAACATAGTAAATCGGTTTACGCATTCATATATATGAGACGAATCATTTAAAAGTGTGGTTAGGATTGCCTTCCATTGTTGCACTTGGTGAACAAAACATCTAGGATTGGCTTCATAGTTGACTTCCTGTAATAACTAAATGTATAGATTAAACGCAGGTAGGGTATTCGTCTGATAAGAGTTGGTTAGTAAAAACGACCGTGGTTCCACGAGAATTTTTATGACGGTGTCCAAAAATTCGTCGCTAATTGCACGCCGTTAGTGATTAGTGCGGGGAAAATTAGAGGTCCAGGCAAAAGATGTCCGAAATATTTATTCAATAACCTATCGAATGGATTGGAGATCATATTAACCGATATAAAAAAAAACAGGTGGGGACCTCTGTATACGTATTGGAGATCAATGCACAACGTATATTCGTCGACTCATTGCACGCCGTTTGTGTACTTAAGTGTAAAATATAACAATATCATATTTTTGTTCTCTATCTTATCCTATCTTCTTATAGTTCTGTAAGTCCCAATAATCTCTCTAAAGACCCGGAGGTTTGCACATACCAGCGAGTTATTGCTTTGGCTATGGACCATCTAGGACTACATGTCAGTAAACGATTGCGTAGTAGATGTGTGAGGTATGTCGTGAAGAGCCGCAGATGAAACGTCTCAACAATCAAAACTGCGGCATTGTGCGCCTGGCCCTGACGGGGAAATGTCTTATGGCAGCTTCAAAGAAATCCTAGAGTTTAAATATTTGTCGTTCCAATGTTGCGTTGTTCAGGTTAAATGGTTCGACACTCACAAACTATGGTTGAGTCATGAAACTTATCTTTTGTCACGGATGATACAAATCATCGGCTCTGGTTGAGTGGTGGAAAAAATGGATACAATAATTCTCGAACACAAGTTAAACAAGTCTCTTACTTGAAGATAGGCCAACCATGTGAAGGTCGTCGGAAATGTTATCATAAAAAGATTTTTCAACAGGGGTGTCATGTGATAAGAGAACGAAAACCTGATATTTTACATTTGGACAATCATCTGAGTCTACCCACCTTCTACCTAGTGGGAATGACTTGGATAATGACACCTTCTATAAGATTTGCTTATAGATCGGTGATATACGGAGGTTTGACGCTCGCCAGATTTCATAGATTGTTTCTGGCGAAGTACGATGTATTAGCGATGATGAAGACCACCTTCATCATGATTTAGCAGATTCTGATGTTGAAGTCCCATCAGTGAATGATGTATGGTGATTGAGAAAGTTTTTTCTAGTGAAGAAGTAAGATTAACCTTGTGGTTGTAACTTGCAAAATACACTTATATATTTGATTGATTGATTGAATGAAATTGTAGTGGATTGTTTAAATGTGTAAATGTATTTTGGATATTTAGATTTGTGGCATGCTTGTATTTTTTTGTTCTTGAATTTTCTACTTGTTATGCTATTTGTTACTAGTACAGATGGCTGATGGTTGCACGAGCACATGGCGGGGCGGTGGTGGGTGAGGCTTACCTTCACGTCCACCTCCTACATTCATTCGGTTGCGCGGGTGCTTCATCAACCGAGGTAAGAATTTCTGGATTCTTGTATACAAGCATAAATTTGATAAATATATTGATACTTGCTTGCCTTGAAATTTTATGGTCTTATCACTCACTTGATTTTGCAGGAAAAGGTTAGCGAGAGGCCCAATTTGGGCGGATGTTGAAAGCCGGCCAGGAAAGACCCGGGTAAAGGACCCGGAAACCAAGTATTAAAGGATGCGAGTGGCGCTAATTAAAGGCCGGACCCTTCGAGATCGGGTTCGAAAGACCGTGCTGATAACACGGTTGTCCTACCGGCCCCTACTAGATCACCCTGTGGGGATACTACTTAGGGGAGATTGATTAGGAGTTTACCTTTGTATCACCCTTCTGGCAGAAGGTCCCGCGGGGGACAAGGCGAGGCTGATGGCCACTCTTGGGGTCTAGTTTTCCTTTTATCGTTGTTTAATTATCGTGTTCTTTTATTTAATTCGTGTATATTTATTCTAAATTCGTGTATTTATTTATATCATATTTTTTAAAATAAACAAATTTAATATTAAATATATAATTATATTGCTAACTTGTTTTCAATTGTGTTGTATTGATTGCAGTCTACGTATAAACACTCGAGGCTTATGAGATCCGAGCGTATGCGCCTAGAATGGAAAGGATACATTCAGGCTCAGTTGGGGAAATTCATTTTACACAACATGGCATCTTGAAGAGGGAGCTTTGGATCAGAGACCCGAGCTGGAGCTTTATGATTTGGATCGGATCACGGCGGGGCAATCACACGTTGGAGTACAGGATGATGAGTGTGGGAGAAAAGACATAACTTCTGGAATGACCTGCCTCAAACACCATGCGAGCCGAAAAAATTAGGTGGAATCGGTACCAAGAGCACTGTGGTATCACGACATGATCTCGGTTCGATCCCTTTCATACTCGGACATCTGTCGGTAATTCTTATTATATATTATTGATTGTACATAAATATTTATATCTGTTTATACATTTGTGTGTTAAGATTTGTCGTTTTTAATTTGGAATGATCTTATAGGCGTGTGTATGTACTGAAAATGACGACGCGCATAACCTAAGTAGGATACCTTCAGTGTTCGACTCGTTATATCGTCTCCACACGTTAACGGTGTTTTCCAAAGGATCCTGAGGCTCTCCGGGTGTATGTAAGTTTTCTTTCAAACACATTTCTTTAATGAATCATCGATTTAATAATGTAGCAACACGACTAATTATATTATCTATCTTGTGTTATTGGTCACTTACATAGGTTAGGTTGAGGGAGCTCGAGGTGACGGGTAGCAAAACACTGCAGATATATCAACGCGATGATCCGAGGCGGATTGCTTCGCCCGGCCACATGTCCTCGGAGTTGGTCCGGTTAATGCCAGGTTTTCGTCCGCTTGGTGTGCAATACCGCACCACGTTGTCTGTTGCAGGGATGTCGATTGCTGGATTGAGCTTGATGAGGAGCGACAACAGGTTCGCGGATGCTTTTGCTCGGTATGTTTAGGTGGAGCCAGCGGGAGTGGCGGGAGTCGCGCGCGTGATAGAGAGGATGGTGATGATACGAGGGGTGAGGATGGTGGCGATGACACGAGTTAGTCGTGTTATATGTTCATTAGTATGGTACATTATTTCTTTATGTTTATCTTGTGGACTATTGACTTGTTTCCCTAGTATGCTACATTTAAACGCTTGTTTCCCTAAACTATCATGTGTACATATTCGGCTTTTGGCCGATTTCCCTATATTAGATTTTGGTTTGGAATCAAGTTGTGGTGTATTTTGTATTGCGAGATGCGTTTACTTTGTATTTGTGTTTTGGTACAAGTTGTGGTGAGTGTATACAGGTTTTGGTAGATTTTTTCCGGAAAAAATCTGGAAATGCCTGCTGTGCAGGCAGATTTTTTCCGGAAAAAATCTGGAAATGCTGCTGTGCAGGCTGTATATAAAAAATTGCAGGATTTTCCCCATGCTGACAATGTCGCTGGGGGAAAATCCCGCTAAAAAGGAACAAAAACTCTTGAGGTGAAAAGCGTTGAAAATGTCAAACTCAAAGGGACTTTCCCCAGCGAATGTCGTGGGGAAAAATGTCTCGTTATTTAAACTTAAGATTTTTATATTAACTATAAATAGGTGGTTTATTCAGAGTTTCCCCAGCGACATGTCGCTGGGGATGATATCGCCACAGTTGGCACCAATTCCTTGACCAAAACTATCGTGGGGCCACTTCGTGGGGAACGTTTTGCCATCGAGCCTTACCCCTCAACTTTTCCACAGCGACATTTCGCGGGGGTATATGTTGCACCCAGCGACATGTCGCTTGGCGAAAGGGTCGAATGTGTGATAGGAAAAGCATCGAATGTTGTAGTGTAAAAAATGCTTGTAAACACACTCTAGATTATCATATAGCGACTCATACCATATGTAGGTCACTACATTTAGCAATCATTTACACATATAATCACATAAAAAGTTTATAAAGAGATTATAGAGAATGGAGTAAACTTGCATTTAGAGAGTTTGTATTGGAAGGTTAAGCACAAAAATAAAGTTCACCACCCTCCCTACATACCCCTCTATGGAAGATTGTTAAAAAACAGAAAAATAGATGTTGTGACAATTGAACAATTTGTATAGAGTATGTTTGGATTTAGTCTTTGGTAGTGTTTTAATCTGTAATTTTCTATATTTTATGGGTTTTCATTTTTACAGTTATGGCGGCTCAATTCGGTTAAATTCAAAATGTCACAACTCTTTACTAAGAGACATGTTGGTTGGATTTTTGCGGGAAAATATGATAAGTCTTTGAGTCTGCAAAGGGGCGCGACCCCCTTTACCCTCACAACTTTGTCTAGTCGGAAACATATTAGCTTAATGAGTGTGCACTCCACACTTTCCTAAATCGTATCCGACCATAATATGAAATTTCATTACTCTTTAATAAATCGCAATTACCTAAAAAATAGTTGATGACACTAAAATTACTAGTATTAATTATATAAGATAATTTGATATGATAATGTAGCATAGATGATAAAAAGAAATCAAATTAATTGTGTGAAAACGATCTTATTAACCAGTTGACAAAGTTAGAAAATACATATAAATTGTTTATTGAAATAACCACACTGTCATCATAAGTAAATGTGCATTATGCAGGGTATGTTCGAGCTCTAGCTCCTCTGGCTTAACCATCGTTCTCCGATCAACATGTGAAGTCATGTGTTTAATTAGTTCGGAAAGATTGAAGGGTAAAAACGACAATTGTCATTTTCATATTAGTATATTTATGTTATTTTCGTCAAAGATTACTTTAGTTTTTTAAGAGTTATTTCATTTCCTTATTTTAAATATAGTCAGGATATTTAGTTTACTCTTCAAGATTCATCTGGATTATAAATCATTATAATAGGATTAGATTTTAAAGGAAGCTGTTATGAGTTTATAAAATAAGAGTGTTTTTTTTTTTAAAAACTAGTTGGGCACCCTTTAAGGGTTTATTAAATTCCTTGTGTTCATTGTGTTTGTGTAGTTTCTTTCATTCACAACAGTAATCCGCCATCATTTGGTATCAGAGAACATAGGTTCGGAAAAGAAATCACACAACATATTAAAGCTAAATCGCAAGAAGCAAATTTTTATCGGTTGGTCATATTATGCACAATCTTGGGAAAATTGACGGCACACATTCGTTCACCGTTGGATTTTTGTGATTTTTGGGCAGGATGTTCAGGACACATAGATCTACAATTTCACCATTCGGATTTGCGATTAAAGATTTCTACAAGGAGATACACATGTTCAAAGTTGTTTTTTCTCTTGAAATTAATGAGCTAATGGCCTTTTTAACCCACAATTACGTGGACGTCGACAACTATTTGGATATATGTGACTCGTAGATTCGTCGGACGAGGCAACGATGAAACCAGCCAACAAGGATTAGGTGCTGATGAGAATGAAGACCTCATTAAACAAGTGAAGGAACTTTAGACAGATTCCTTAAACAAGTGAAGGAACTTCATAATGAAGACCTCCTTAAACAAGTGAAGGAACTTCAGACGATTCCAGGACCAATCTAACCGTAAAGTCGCCGAACGAGGCAACAGTCACATGAGTGAGATGATGTCATTCACCTAGATGATTTTATCGAATGGTTGGCATGATGGAAGGCGATTCTCCATTGAGAGGCCCTTTTAAGGAAACAAGGGGGGTTAGAAAGTTTCAGAAATTGAGACTTAGAAAGACAAGACTCGAGGACGAGTCTTTTCCACGAGGAGGAGAATGATGCGGGGCATGTTCGAGCTCCAGGTCCTCTAGCTTATCCGCCGTTCTTCAGTCAACATGTGAAGTCATGTGTTTGATTAGTTCGAAAAGATTGAAAGGTAAAAACAACAATTTATAATTGCCGTCATTTTCATATTAGTATATTTATGTTATTTTCGTCAAAGATTAGTTTAGATTTTTAAGAGTTATTTCACTTCCTTATAGTGGGCAAATGACAAAAAAAAGGCACTAAACTTATGGTCTATTTTCCAATCAAAGTACTCTACTTTTTTTCTTGCATATAAAGGCGACCAACTTTTTTTCTAGCCGATTTAGGTTTTTTCTCACTTTCCGTTAACACACTAACCCCCATTTCGTTATATCCTTATAATTAGTGTTAATTAAAAATGAAGGATCCAAATTGACAATTATCCAAAAATCAATATAAATAACATCGTTTTTCTTCACAAAATCCCCAGCAATATAATGGTATGTACCAATTTTGTGACAACATTATACATTTTCATCTATACACGTGTATGTATTGAGCTTCCAATGGTTAATTTATGCAAAAGTTGGATTGACCCATATAAGGCTGTTCTACAACTTACACATTGGAAGCTCAATGATGTCATGAACAAATTACATTAACAGTTAATTATCATATAACACATATACACGTGTATAGATGAAAACTAAAGACTTCATAAGTTGTGACACAAGTAGATGTTTGAAACACAACTCTAGCAACCTTAGTAGACTTTTTGAGCTTCAAAATTGGAATGAAACTCAGGACTTGTGCGGCGCTTACAACATCAATAGGAAGGCCATTTAAAACAACATTTGTGGCATAAATATGCAACGCAGATACGCACATACTGCATGAAAACGATAAAAGATATGGTTGGGAAGGAATGATCCATATACTGTAACGCCAAAGGTACCTAAATCATAAAAATCACACATGTTACACATAACTGAAGTAATTGAAGGTTATTATAACACCCCGTGGTTTAGGGTCATTTACGACGTCAATAAATTCACTATGTATTTTTAGTATTGTACGCGTTTTACTTTTAATCGTAATCGTTAAGTTAAATCGCGTAAGCTAAAAATACGTTCCAATGTAATCGGCATCAAAACAATTAAACGTTTACATCAAGCATGTATTAAATAATTATTTTGAGATTTAATTTTGGTCATTGTTCGATTTTATTTTTATTGTTCCGTTTGCGATAAACTACAGTATAGGCATACCGGAACACACAAAAGATAATTCTACGCTTCAACATAATACCACTTTTTATACCCAATACTCAAAAATCACAAAAATATATCATACATATCTCTATATGGTGGGATTTGGTCTTATGATATCAAAAGAAATGACAAAAATCTTGCAACTTGCTATGTACATCAATCTAACTAGTAAAGCTTGTGACTTTTACAAAGATAAGCACACACTTTTGACCTTAAGAGTCCCCCCCCTTTGGTCTTTATGGTCTTTGTTTAACATACTAGGCTAACTCTTACACTTATAAGTCTTGCATTCTAAGAGAGATAAACATATACACTTCAACACTTAACAAAAAAAAATCAATTTTCTCCCCCTTTTGCTCTTCAATAAGCCACAACAAACAAACCCCCTTTTCTATAATCCATAGCTTGATTTTACAAGACCATACAAGCATTCACACATCATTCCTATGATAACCTAAGGTGTTTTGAAGGGTTGGTTAAAGGTTTACAAGTATTGAAGCAAGAAAAGCAAGATTAGGGTTTCTAATTGGAATTAGGGTTTTCAAGTTGTGCAAGCTTTGGTTTATCATCTAAACTAGGGTTTAGATATTTTGGTTCATCATATTACATCATATTAAGGTCATCTAAAACCCTTTATGTCTTTACATTTATTATTTTATGTGTATATATGTTATATTTAGTAAAATCACCATTTAGGACTTTTAAACATGTAAAAAGAGTTTTTACTTGTGATCATCATTTTGTACACTTTTTCATATGTTATGTGATTGGGAATATCATGATATAATGGGATTATAAGCATTGTAACATGTTTGTTAAAGCATAAAAAGTGTATACATAAACTAGTGATTAAAAGTTACTTAAGAAAGTTTAAGATTTTAAAGCTTTGTTAAGGACTTGATATTTTGGACTCATAGACACCATATGGACCTATGGACATTATATATGTATGGCATATGATATAAAAGGTTGTGGAAAACTTGTGTATTTTTATTAGGTTAAAAAGTATATAAAATAAAGTGTATATAATTAGTTATATAAAGGACATAAAAGGGCTGTTTGATTTCGAATTCCAAATAGTGGGGATTACATTTTTATAAAATAATACGTCTCATGGCGATTCCGGGCATATAAGGAACTTGAAAAACAGATATATAACGAAAAAGATACGTAGTTTACGAGTTTTACTATAATAACCGGAGTTATAAAAGATTTTTTATAAAAAATTGTTATAAAAATTCTACAAACATAAGGTTTAGTATTTTTATTAAATCACACATATTATTAGGATTCCAAAACAATAAGAAACGCAAATTTTCAATTAAAAACTAAGAAGTTATGAATCACGCGAGTTTATATACTTAAAATGTATAAAAATACTTTTATAAAACTATTTTTATAAAAGTTATTATTCATCTCAGGAACATTGGTTTTTGTAAACCTCATAAAAAAAATAGAACTTTCAATTACAAGATCGTGCTCTAAAGAATTACTAAAAACAGAGCTAAAACGAATAAAATACGGCGTTTACGATAATTAAAGTTTATAAAAGTAAATTTATAAACTATGAACAGTAAAATTTACTATTCATCAGCAGACCCAAATGTATAAAATGTGATACTTTTGATACACCTTTCAATTACAAAGACGTGCTCGAAGGAATCGCTAAAATCGGGTTTAAAACGAATAAGTTATTACATTTACGGGTTTTACGACAACTAAAACTATAAAAATAACTTTATAACTGGTGTGAACAGTAAAAATTACTATTCACTAGAGGACATGAAATACAAAAAGTCATAATTTGATACGTCGTCTTAATATGAAAGCGTGGACTTAAGAAACGCAAGAAACGGACTTGAAACGTGAAAGTTATGTCATTTTTACCAAAGGTATATTTATAAACGTTTTAACTTTATAAATATGATTTCACTAAAACAATTAGATGGTGATTAGCTATATAGAATTATATATGGTAGTAGTTACCCAATGTGGTTAGTACTTATACGACCTATATTGGATTAGGTTGCACTCGATCATTACCGTGACACATTTTCTGTGATACACTTGATATTCGCTCACTCTAGGTGAGATCATAGCCCCATGTTTTACATGATTTGTTTTATAATTTTTTGGGGGTGAGAAACATGCACTGTTTTATAATTGGACACAAGTGGATAAGTTTTACATTATGATTACGTGTTGCCTAAGTAGCGCGAATGTTAGTAATAGATCTATTGGGATTGACATCCCCGTTCGGGTGATTAGCTATCACTGGGCAAACGAACGTATACCATGTCGAACATAGGATGTTGTGGGTTAGAACATCATCATGAGCAATGTAGGCCATTTATATGGTATTCATTTATGTCGAGCTTCAGTGTCATGAGCTTAGTGCAATGTAATTACATTTATATGATGTCTGCATCTGTTGCATTATCATACACTTAGGAAATCTTGTGGTCCTACAATATCCTCTTTATCAAACCTATGAATTCACCAACATTATTGTTGACGTTTTAAAGCAATGTTTTTCAGGAGGTCAATAAGCACGAGGTGCAAGGGATACATTGGTGGTTTTGATTTGGATATCATGCATTAAAAATTTTGTCGCATTACATTTTGTATATCTGTTATGGGCTAGAAATCTTTGTAATTTGAACAAGTGAAGCTTCGGGCTTATGTAACAAATACTTTGTTAAATCCAATGTATCGGTTTTAAATGACTTTTTGGTCGTTCTATATATATCTTGTGTTATTGATCTATGAAGTAACACGCCCCCGGACCCTTATTCCGCTGCGACCCAATTTGGGGGTGTTACAGCTATGATTACATTTTCCTGTGCAATGTTCAATTATAAGTTCCATTAGTGGTTCTAAAGTCGACAGACCCGAATTTTCATTTAAGGTTTGTCCTATGCTTACTTTGCGATCCCACATTCCCCTATGATCACATGAGCAGAGCATCCAAGCTTGCAGTGGTTAAACCCTAACTACCCTTAAGACCAATCTATAATCTAAACCGATTATTAACCTCCTCTAAAAGAGTTCCCACGCTTTATAAGTATTAAATGTGACAAAGGCGGTAATCTGTTTAATTCCTACACTAGGGATAGATGTCATGCTACCCTAGTACCCTACTAATCCCAGGTTCAGCATGGTAAGTCTAATATTAGGATTAATAAGATCTAAGCTACCCTCTATACTACCAAAACATGGGATCAACGAAAGGCTATAAGGATATCTAACAGAACCATAATTAAACAGGAAATCATAATCACAACAATAATAACTACATGGATAGGCCAGCACTAGGAGTACTTAGTCGCTCATAGTAATAGCAATGCAAGAATTAATGAATGAAGACATGGATTGAATCATAATAGTTCTTACAGAGAATGAAATGAATGATTAAATACAATAAGTATGCTAGTGGCTTCTCCCTTGGACCTTCAGATGAAATGGTTCGAACCTTGGGGGTTTGGTTTACCCCTTAGAACTGTGTGTGAAGTGTTGGTGGTGAGTGATGCTGAATGAGCCAAAGGAGGGCTCTATTTATAGGCTTCAAAAGGTTTACGGCATAATCCTTATGGGATGTAACACCATAACCTTGCTACGTAAGCATCCAATCTTCTAGGCATAAAATTATGTTACGGCGTAACCTTGTCGCCTATGTTATGCCGTAACGCTGAGTCAAATACATCATCTCTTGTAAATTTGAATGTTGCGGCATAAGCTTAGAGACACTTAATCCCTCGGGGGTGTTACGCCGTAAAGTGCCTTGAACTCTTCACTTTAGTGCATTTCTTGCCCAAATCCCTTCTCTTTTGCTAAAATGCTCACTTGGTCCCTGAAAACTAATAATAAACAATTAAGTAATGTTTTCATACATTAATAACATATTTGTAAGCATTTTTATAGGGAATATGATATTAAAATGTATCAATTATTTGATGTTATCAGTATATTTATTATGTATATTAATATTCCAAAGATAGAATACTAACGGTCGTTAATTAGTTCATTTACGAATACACTTTACCGCCACCATATCGGAGCAGCCCGCCAAAGCCATCGGCGCCACTAAAGTGGCGGACGCTTGTTGGGGAAGAAGCCAGAAAAATGAGATTAGGTTATAATTGAAGAAAATAATAATCTATTTGCTTATATTTTTAAAACATGTAGTTACTGTGTGTAAATTTGTATGTATTCTTTGCTAGGAAGATGAAGATGGAGGAGGAAATATGGGGTATTTGTGTTTGTTATGAAATGAATTGGAGTTTACATAATTTTCTTCTTCTTACCTCTTCACGTTATAAATATATAAACATATGGAATTTTTTTCGTATGTTTTTTCTTCGTATTATTTTAAGTTTTGTATTGTAACGTCATTTAAATTAGTGAAATTAATTTGTTTTAAAAAATAGAATATCAAATAAAATTGTGGATATATGGGGCTCAAATGGGAAAATGACATAAGATTTGACATGTTATTAGTGGATGAATGTTTTAAGACGTGAATGTTAAAAGTGAAAACGCTGAAGTAATATTTGGCATGGAAAAGTGGCATGACACCATACCCCTCCCTCCAAGATTGTTAAAAGACAGAAAAAATATATTACTCCGTATACAATTATTAGCAACAATGCATAGGCCAATCTGCTAACCAACTGAATTAAGGG
>BQNB010063770.1:0-35559 GCA_026074375.1 Tanacetum coccineum | reverse complement strand
GAGTCTTATATTAAATACTAATATAAGCTATTTTGGATTTTCAGATACAGTCATGTCAAATTCTGAGGATTCCACGGTTACATACATGGAGGTATCCAGCCCATTTGTGGATTAGTCAGATATCGGATCACCGGGAGTCGATGGACCGCCTGTGATGCCAGGGGACCCATATGCCTACGTGGTGGCTGCTTTTCAGGCACCACCATCTCCTGACTATGTGCCTGGCCCGGAGGAGCCAGAGCAGGCACCACCTTCACCTGTCTATGTACCATATGTACCTGAGCTGGTGTACTCGGAGTTTATGCCACTAGAGGATGAGGTACTCCCAGCTGAGGAGCAGCCACTGCTGCCTCACCCACTATTGATTCGCTAGGCTATGTTCCTGAGTCTGACCCCGAGGAGGATCCGGAGGAGGATGATGAGGACCCTGAGGAGGATCCTGTCGATTATCCTGCCGATAGAGGAGATGATGGCGATGATGAGGATGAGTCATCCGATGATGACAAGGATGATAATGTTGATATTAAGGGGAATGAGGAGGAGGAGCACCCAGCTCCTACCGACTCTACAGCTGTTGCTTTACCAACTGTTGATCAGACCCCATCTGGTGAGGAGACCGAGCCGTTTGAGACCGACGAGTCTGCGGCCACACCACCACCACATCCTGCTTACCGCGTTACTGCTAGGATGTCGATCCGAGATGAGCCACCTACACCATTTTGGTCTGAGGTAAAGGTTGCCAGACTCCTTGCCATACCATCACCTCCACCATCACCACTTTCCCCATGGTCATCACCACTACCTCAGATTCCCTCACCACTACTACATGTATCACCTCTACCATTACCTGTTAGTCCTACTTATCCATTAGGCTACAGAGCTGCGATGATCCGACTGAGAGCCGAGGCCCCATCTACTTCTCATTCACCACCGCCACATATCATACTATCTCACACCAGAGCAGATACACCTCCATCAGGGACACCACCACTCTTACCCATACCGCTACCTACTTCATCACCATCTTTGCTGCTACCCTCTGCTGACCATGAAGCGGACAGGCCCGAGGTTTGCTTACCACCTTGAAAGAGGTTATGTTTTGCTTTTGGTCCGAGATATGAGGTAGGAGAGAGCTTGTATGCCCCTATTGCTAGACCTCCTAGAGGTTTCAGTGCGGACTATGGTTTTGTTGCCACTATGGATAGGGGGATTAGGCGTGATCTAGAGAGAGATGTCGGTTATGGGATCACCAACACTTGGGATGAGATGCTGGTAGACATGTCAGGGGCATCAGCGACTGATGACACAGAGTTGGGTCGACGGATGACAGAGTTTGCCACTAGGGTTAGGCAAGACACAAACAAGATCTATGTGAGGTTGGATGATGAGCAGACTGAGCGAAAGCTGATGGCTGGTCAGCTCAACATGCTGTATAGGGATAGGCGTGCACATGCTCGTACAGCTCTACTAATGGAGAGGGAGACTAGGATGTCTCGAGAGGTTTGGGGACGATCCATGGACGTTAGTGATCTTGCACGTTCAGAGGTTATGTCACTGCGTACTACTGTATTGGGTCAGCAGGTAGTGATTACAGAGTTGTAGGCAGCGGACCGCAAGAGATAGGCGGCAATTATAGAGTTGCTGGCAGCGGACCGTAGGAGACAGGAACAATTCATTGAGGCACTAAAGCTGCTGAAGAGACTTCAGACCCAGATGACAGAGTTCGAGAGTCAGCAGGGACCCGTTAAAGGTCCGACACAGCCTGATGCACCAGAGGAGGCTGGTAGCAGTTCATAGATCATGTTATGGCTAGTTATTTTGTACAGCCTACTAAGTATTACGGGTAATTCCCGACTAGTATGGCTTTAGGTTGTATATTTTATCTTTGAACCTAATCGTTGTGATCATTTTGTATCTGAACCAATCATGTATGTTTTTCTAATTATATATGGAATGGTGGTATTATGTCATGTCTGTAATCGAATTTATTATGAATGAATGTCGATTTAGTTACACCATTATTAACTTTAATTCAGTTGTATATTTCACTGTGTGTTGTGATCTCTCTTTACTTATTCTGTATATGTCATGTCATAGTTATGATTTTACGAAATCCAACGGGTATTATATTTTCTTATGATTGAAGAAAATGGCACCAAAAAGAGCCATGAGGTCAAACATAGCCCCAAAAACAACCAACACCACATCTGTCACTAATGCCCAGCTTCAGGCAATAATTAACCAAGGCGTTACTGCCGCTTTGGCAGCACGTGATGCTGACAGAAATACGAGTGGCGATGATAGCCATATTTTAGAAGCGGGTGTTAGAAGGACATAACGAACTGCCCGTGAATGTACTTACACTGACTTTCTCAAATGTCAACCATTAAACTTTAAAGGCACGGAAGGAGTTGCCAGTCTATCTTAATGGTTTGAAAGAATGGAGTCTGTTTTCCACATCATCAATTGTACAGTTGAGAATCAAGTCAAGTTTGCTACTTGCACTCTCCATTCAGTTGCTTTAACATGGTGGAACACCCATGTCAAGACAGTCGGTCATGATTCCACTTACGGTATGCCTTGGAAAACACTCATGAAAATGGTAACTGACAAATACTGTCCTCGAAATGAAATCAAGAAACTGGAAATAGAGATTTAGGATCTGAAGGTGAAGGGTACTGACTTGACAAGTTATACCCAATGCTTTCAGGAATTGGATTTGTTGTGCGGGAGGATGTTTCCTGAAGAATATGTCAGTGGTCTTCCCGGCATGATTCATGGGAGTGTAGTGGCGTCTAAACCAAAGACAATGCAAGATGCAATTGAAATCGCAACCGAGCTAATGGATAAGAAAATCCGTACTTTTGTTGAACGCCAGACAGAGAGTAAAAGGAAGTTTGAGGGCACCTCAAGGAACACTCAGAACCAACAACAACAACAATAACAGAACAAGAGGTAGAACACTGGCATGGCTTATGCTGCAGGGACTGGTGAAAAGAAACAATATGGGGGATCTAAACCCCTATGCTCAAAATGCAACTATCACCACGATGGTCCATGTGCTCCCAAATTCCACAAATGCAACAAAGTTGGCCATTTTGCCCGTGACTGTAGCAGTACGGTAAATGCCAACAATGCTAATAGCCAGAAGGGCACTGGGTCGGGTCAGAAGCCTACTTGCTATGAGTGTGGAGTTCAGGGACATTTTAAGAGGGAATGTCCAAAGCTGAAGAACAACAACAACTGTGGTAACCAAGTTGGAGGTGGCAGTGCTCTAGCCAAAGTGTATGCGGTAGGGCATGCGGGGACAAACCCAGACTCCAACTTCGTGACGGGTACGATCCTTCTAAACAACCGCTATGCTTCTATCTTATTCGATACTGGTGCCGATAGAAGTTTTGTATCCACTGCATTTAGCTCCCAAATTGATATCACACCAACTGCATTAGATCACTATTGTGAAGTTGAACTAGTTAATGGGAGAATAATTGGGTTAAACACTATCTTTAGGGGTTGTACATTAAATATCCTAAACCACCCAAACAAATTTTGGATGCTCAAACTGAAGCACGAAAACCAGAGAACGTCAAGAACGAAGATTTTGGAGGTATGTTGGTTGAAAATTCTAAAGATCCAAAGAAGCTTAGGACGGAAAAGTTGGAACCCCGCGCGGATGGAACTCTATGCTTCAATGGCAGGAGTTAGTTACCATGTTATGGCGATTTGAGGACTGTGATCATGCATGAGTCCCACAAGTCAAAATACTCTATTCATCCGGGTTCTGATAAGATGTACCAAGACATGAAGAAGCTATATTGGTGGCCCAATATGAAGGTAAACATCGCCACCTATGTTAGCAAATGTCTGACGTGTGCTAAGGTCAAAGCCGAACATCAAAGGCCATCAGGATTGTTGGTACAACCTGATATACCTCTATGGAAATGGGAAATATCACTATGGATTTTGTCACGAAGCTTCCTAAGTCGTCACAAGGCTACGACACCATTTGGGTGATTATTGACCAACTCACTAAGTTCCCAATCTTTGTACCGATGAGAGAGACTGATCCGATGGATAAACTCGCAAGAATGTACCTAAAGGAGGTGGTCACGAGGCATGGAATACCTCTTGATTATTTGTGATCGTGACCCTAGGTTCGCATCAAATTTTTGGAGGTCACTTGAGAATGCTTTGGGTACTAGTCTTGATATGAGTACTGCGTACCATCCACAAACAGACGGGCAAAGCGAGAGGACTATTCAAACTCTCGAGGATATGTTATGTGCTTGTGCAATCAACTTTGGAAGGGGCTGGGTTAACCATTTTCCATTAGTCGAGTTCTCATATAACAATAGCTATCACGCTAGCATCAAGACCGCACCATTTGAAGCACTTTACTGTCGAAAATTTCGTTCACCCATTTGTTGGGCCGAGGTTGGAGAAGTTCAACTCACTGGTCCAGAAATAGTGCAAGAAACAACTGAGAAAATAGTTCAAATCAAGTAGAGAATGCAAGTTGCTCGCGATCGACAAAAGAGTTACACGGATCTAAAGTGTAAGCCAATGGAGTTTCAAGTTGGGGATAAAGTTATGCTTAAAGTTTCGCCTTGGAAAGGGGTCGTACATTTTGGCAAACGGAGGAAGTTGAACCCTAGGTACGTTGGACCAAATATACGCTTGTTTTGCTAATTGTATTGTGCAGGAACGGATATCTAAGAAAAGGACGAAAAACGAAGCCAAAACGACAAAACCGGACATGGAATGGAAAAGCAGGAAAAGACAAAGTCAAAGTCCAAGCCCAAGCCTGAAAAAGTCAACCCAAGTCAACCCCGAAGCCAAAAGTCAAGAAATATAAGTTTAGGGACTAGACTTGTAAATCCCTAAACTTATATTTATAAAAGAAATTAAGAGGAAAAGAAGAGAAAGGCCAAACTGCCAATATGCCAAAGTTATATTACAAGGGGCAAAACTGCCAAGTCTCTTAAGTAATAAGACAAGGACGTGTGATGCAATTGCACTTATAACCCTTGGGGACTTAAACTGCCAAGTCCCCAAACCTTTAACACCAAAAGGACGAAAATTGCAAACACCCATATATCCCTCAAGGACCAACCTTGCCAAAACCCTAAACCTTGTGCCCTGTCACCCCCAACCTCTATAAACCCTTTCCCACCATTTTTGAATCCCAAAAACCCAGGACCAACTCACGGGTTAACTCCCTCTCTTTTACCCTGCAACCCAAACCACCCCCTTCAAATACAAACGCGGCTTAAAATTTCTATAACCACCTCTCCAACAGACTTTCCCGCCAAATTCAATAACAAACCCAAATCACTCCAAAACCTTCCTCGCTCCTCTAATCCTCATCCAACCTCGTATTTACTCTTAGCCACATCACTTCACCCACGTGTCAGCAGCTTATTGGCCCGAACACCTTACTAATTGAATCCAACGGCCATAAATCAAGCTTAAAGGATCCAAGGGCTATAAATGAACAAGCTTTCATCTTCTCATTGATTCCCTCTATAAATAGAAGCTTAATCGTTCAATTTAGGGAGTTAGTTAGTTAGTTTAAGTTTCAGTTTGCATTTTTCTTATTTTTAAGCAATTTTCTTTTAAGCTTTTCGAATTTGTTCTCATTTACTTGTACTATTGTCATTTCAGCTTGTACCTTTACATTTGATCAATAAAAGCCTATTCTCAGCTTCTTTGTTCTTTGATTTCAATACTAAGGAATTTTTACTTCAATAAGCTCCCATAAGCTCATTTAAGCTTATACTTACTAATAAGCTCAAATTCAGTAAAAAGCTTATTTTAAGTCATTCATTTACTCAATTTGTTCATTTCACATCAAAACATGACCACTTGAGGTAGTTTGATTCAAATTTGGAAGCTAAAGGAGTAATAAGCTTAATACAGCTTATTGAGCTTATAGCTCAGGTTTAGAGGCAAGGTGCCAGTTAGGATTGTGTTATTTTAGCCACTCACTCAACAAGAGTGGCTAGTATCTGAGACTACAAGTTCACAGGTTCTAGCTTCTTGATTTTTAAATTTAGCATTTGTATTCTTATGCTTAATCCTGTTTCATTTAGCTTAGTTAGCTTATAGATGTAATAGCTTTAAGCTGTCTTAGTTTAAAATCAAGTTAGATTTCACTTATCAATTCTGTCATAATATTGAGAATTAAAAAGCTAGGAGAGTAACTAGCTTATTTCTAGGAATAAGCTGTAGGATTTATTGCTCATTTAGCTTAATTAGATGATTTCTAGTGTGAGTAGATAAAAGGTTTTAGCTGTTTTAGTTTTTAAAATAGTTTTTAAGTACAATAAGGTTGGGACAGTTAGACTTAAGGGGTGTTTGGGTTAACATGGAAAACGGGTCAAAAATGCTTTGTGTATGGGTTGTGGTAATCAAAGTAGTTTTAGCTTAAGTTTTAAGCTTATTTAAAGCTGTTTTAAAAGTTTTCAAGCTTTAAAATTGTTTTCCAAAAGTTTTCTAAACCATCTTTTTAACTGTGGGATTTTTAAAAACACCACCTCCGTTGGATGGACTTCATTTTGATGACAAGCTTTAGTTTGTCGAGGAACCTATAGAGATCACGGATCGTGAAGTTAAACGGTTAAAGCGAAGTCGCATTCCATTAGTCAAGGTTCGATGGAACTCCAGGAGAGGTCTTGAGTTTACATGTGAATGTGAGGATCAATTCTGGAAGAAATACCCACACCTCTTCACCAAGACCGCACCGTCGTCAAGTGCTGCGTCTTAAGCCTTGAAGATAAGGCTCACTTAATGGGGGGAGACTATAACACCCCGTGTTTTAGGGTCATTTACGACGTCAATAAATTTACTATGTATTTTTAGTATTTGTCGTATGTTTGCTTTAAACGTAATCGTTAAGTTAAATCGCGTAAGCTAAAAAAACGATCATTCAATGTAAACGGGCATCAAATAATTAAATGTTTACATCAACCAAGTGTTAAGTAATTATTTTGAGGATAATTATTAACATTGTTCATTTTATTTTATTGGTTACATAAATTGTGTACGTTTCGCGATAAAATTTCATTTAGGTATACCCGGAACCACCATAATTAATCTAAGCTTTAACAAATACCTATTATTATACTCCATACCCAAAGCTTACTAAAACTTTACCCATGATAATATTGTTAGTCATATTGTTCATGAAAATAAACTAACTTAGGCCTATACATTACAAGTTATACTTCTACACATTTTATAAATAACTTTAAACTTCAAGTAACATTACATATAAGTAATATAGCAAGAAAATCACATATGTACTCCCTCCCCTTCATATCATACGGCAACAACAACATTTAGGAGACAAGAAGCACACAAACTTTCCCACTTGGTCTTGTAGAACTTCAATCCATTAAACCTAAACCATGACTAACTTATTTTTGACCAAAGACCTTCCATGTTTTGCTCATCATGTCTCAAGACTTCCTATACACCTTTTTGACTACTCATATGATATATAATTCTCTAGCTAATACAATTAAACTCATACATACATATTTCCTTAGTGTGAAAAACAAAAATCATCTCCCTTTTTCCTCTTGAAGCCCACGGCTCAAACCCACAACCATAAACAATCCATACAAATTTTTTTTTTCTATAACAATCATTCAAGCATTCAACACATCACTTGCTATGATACCTAAGATGTTTTGAAGGGTTGGTTAAGCATTTGCAAGGTTTAATTAAGTTATTGCAAGATTAGGGTTTCTTGAAACTTAGGGTTTTCTTGGTTGTGAAAGCTAGGATTTATAATCTAAACAAGGGTTTGGATTTTTGTTGGCCATCATATTACATCATACTAAGGTTATCTAAAAGCCCTTAACTTTTCATTTTCATGATTTTATGTGTATATGATGCTTATATAGTTAATCACCATTTAGTGAATGTTTTAACATGTAAAATGGAATTTTACTTGTGATTATGGTTTTGTACACTTTTACATATGTTATGTTATTGGTAATATCATGTTATAATGGAAAAATAAATGATGTACAAGTATGGTTTATATATAAAAAAAAGTATATGAAAACAAGTTACTTAATATGTATACTTATGAAAGTTCACAGATAAATAAGTGTGTGCACAAATGGACCTTGTGATTTCTTGGACATTTTTGGACAATTATGAACTTAAGGACCCTTGGAAGGAATACATGTGATAAATGGTGTTGAAATGGACTTGTAATAAGATGGTTAAACTTGAAAGTTACAAAACAAGGTTTAAACATGTTTTTATGAAAAACATCAAAACTTTCTGATCTAAATTTTCGACATGACAGAACATATTTATTTATATTTTTTATAAAAATTGTACGTTCATGGACGGATTTCAAAATGGTTAAGAAACTCGAAAAACGGATTAATAACGAAAAAGATACGTAGTTTATGAGTTATACGCGTTATAAAAGATAACACATGTTTTTAGGATTCCAAAATGATAAGAATCGTAATTTTTCAATTTATAACGAAGGAGTTATGAATTACGCGAGTTTATATACTTAAATGTATAAAAATAACTTTTATAAAGTTACTGTTCATTCGTATTTTATACACTGTTAAAAACATCTTTATTATGTTAGTATCTTTTAATAAAAAAAGATCGTGCTCGAAAGAATCGTAAATACGGAGTTATAACGAGTAATAATACGACATGTATGGTTTTACGATAACTAAAATATAAAAATAATTTTATTAAATGGTCTGTAGTGAACAGTAAAAAAAGTACTGTTATCCAGTGGAATTATAATATTAAAAAAGTTCTTTTTTTGATACGTCATCTTATTACGAAAAGCGTGGTATAAGAAACGCAAGAAACGGACTTTGAAAAGATGAAAGTTATGTCATTTTACTAAAGGTGTACTTACAAAGTTTTAACTTTTTAAATATGATTTCACTAAAACCAATTAGGGTTGGTGATTAGCTATATTTCATAATTATACTCTCGGTAGTAGTTACACAATGTGATAGTACATATACGGACCTATATTGGAATTTAGGTTGCACTCGAATCATTACCGTGACGCATTTTTCTGTGATACACTTGATATAACGCTTTCGCTCAAGGTGAGTTCATAGCCCAAGTTTACATGATTTTGTTTTACATGTTTTTGAGATGAGAAACATTCATTTTTTTACAATTGGACACAAGTGCATACTTTTACTTCATGATTATGTGTTGCCTAAGTTGCGATAACCCTAGTTGAGCCCATTATCATAAACTGTTAATTACTAGATTGTGAGCGCGAATATTATGAATAGATCTATTGGGATTGACATCCCGTTCGGGTGATTAGCTATCACTGGACAAACGAATGTATACCATGTCGAACATAGGATGTTGAGGGTTAGAACATCAACATGGGCAATGTAGACAATTTATATTGTATTCATTCATGTCGACTTCCACGTTGTCATGAGCTTTAGCGGCAACGCTAATTACATATAATTAAGCACTTGTGATAAGGTAAAAACTGAAAACAGATTAACTTAAATATCAAAAGAAAGAATAGAAACAATAATTAAAAAAATTGATTAAGAGAATAAGCTAAAAATCTAATTTGAAAAAGTCAGTATATGTTGACTTTGGCTTTTGGTTTTTATGAATGAAATGGCCACTTTGCAGCCCTAAATTTAAGCTAGAAATGATTATGGCAAGCTAGAAACTTAAAACACATTTAAATTATACTACAATAAGCTAAATGAAAATAAATTTAACCTATATTAAGCTAAAATGATCCCACAAATGAACTACAATAAGAGGCTTCTTAAGAACAAAATAAAACTAGCTAATGCTTGACTGGTTTTGATCCAAGCTAAAAGGATTAATCCAAAGGACTTGTGACTCATAAACAGGTGCATCATGATACATTAGTAACTCAATTTAAGACAAAGAACTACAACTTAAACTAGCTTTAAAGAAGATTGACAAATGAGTTTTTTGAATAAACTTTAAAACTGGCAGACTTGGATTTTGATAAAACAACTTCAAAATTAAACAAATCCTATTTCTAACTTATGAAAACTAGCATACAGAACTTATTAAAACTGATTTAGGAGACAAAAACATATTTGACACTATTTTGACCCAATTTAGAACCTTAACCCAAACACCCCTTTTAAAAACTAAAAATCCATTTAAAGCTTAAAACAGAACTTGTAAAGCTAAAACAGATTAAGTGCTATGCATAATAAGAATAATTAAGCAAAAACCAAAGAGAAATAAGCACTCTACATTAAGCTAAGCTATCAAGCAGTTTTAACTAAAAATGGGGCAGATTTTAAGAAAACTAACACTAAACATTTATAAGCTATAAGCTAAGTACATTAAACTAACTAAGGCAAATTAAACACAAATAAGCAACATCAAGCAGAGAATAAGCAGTGCAATAAGCTAAACATGAAAATAAGCTAAAAAGAGTAAAAATTGAATTGTACCTTATCCCTTGCTCAAAACAGGGATGTAATTTGCTTTTTCAAGCTTAATCTACAAGCTCAGCTTATACAATAAGCTGTAAATACCCATAAGCTCTTCCCTTGTAAGCTTATCATCCAAGTTAGCTTTTTGAGGTGATTTTTGAGTAAAAACTTAGTTAAGCTTTTGAAAAAGCTTAACTAAGTTTGACATGAGTAAAAGAGCTGATTAGCTTATGAAAATGGTTTTAGAACACAAATTTAAGCTTAAATGCATAAGGTGAAAACAAAATTTAAAATGACAGAATTTTAAAACTTTTAAAACTGAAATTTCATTAAACTTAAAAACATTACAAGGCTTGAAAAGTAAAGTACGATTTAAGGTAAATAAGACTGACAAATAAAGTTACACTACTCCTAAACTATTACTACACTAGATACTTTTACAAAGGAAAACCTAACCTATTTATAGAGAAAACTAAGGGCACAAGGTGTGCTTCTTGTGTTACTTTCGTGAGGAGAGACTTGCAAAATCATCATAGCCATCCACTAAGCTTGTTCACCAAGTAGAATGATCTGGTCCCTTGATTTGGGTCTTCAAATTCTTGACGAATGAGAGTGGAGAGGATTGCCAACATGGATTTGTTGGTTTGTGGTGTGGGGTAGTAGGTGAGAGTGACAGGTTTGTTTGATGGTGTAGAGGTCGAGGTGAGGGGGATGATGAATAGTAGGTTTTGGCGAGTGTTTTTGATTTGGAGATACAGGTGTTGGGAATTCACTTTTACGTGACGACATTACAGAATTACCATAGTTTATCATAGTCACATACGCGAGGACTAGAATAACTATGTTAAAGGTTAAAGGGTTATTGGGCTAACGGTGTAATTGTTTTTGGACTAATGGTGTGATTGGTTTAGGGACTAGATATGTAAAAAGGTTAAAAGGGATAATGGGCTTTTGGTTGGGCCGGTTTAAAATGGATTTAGACCAGGCTTTTTATAAAAGCTTAAAAGCTAAAGTCTTATAATTGATGATTAATGGGCTGACCCGCCCATTAAACTTGGGTGCGGGTTGGCCCATTTAAAATTCATTCGATATAACGCATCATCTTTGAATTATGACTTTGACTGGTTGACTTTGGACCTTTTTTGAGGACATTTTACCTCTTTCTATTTTCCGGTGCTTGATTTTGTCCGGTTTGACTTGATTTTTTGTCTTTTAGTGAATTACCTATAACCTGCAAGTATAAATACAAAAACAAGCATATATTCGGCATTTTATGTCCGTTTTTGGTTATTTAGGCTCGTTTTTATAGGTAAAAGGTATGTGTAATTAAACACATACCATTCACCTACAATCGTAGTGGCCGGAGTAGGACCCTTGTCGGGCAAAGGTCCGCAGCTATCGTGATTGCGGACGCGGATTACCTTTCGCAAATAGTTAATCTACATGTTAGCCTCAAAATAATGAGTCGAACAATGGAAGTTCATTCATTAATTATATTATGTCTCGGTCATTAATTAATATACGCTGTAATAGGCTAGACGGGTAAACGGGCTTCTAAATGTGGAATATGTTGATTTAGTTTCAAGCGAAATATGAAGGTTTAAGTCAAGCGAAATATTACAATAACCTAAAACGAAACTCTGCCAAAATTTTTAAAAATCAAGCGAAATATGTTTGTTACGAACTCAAGCGGAATATGTTAAACCTCAAGCGAAACATGCAAGATTGAATTTCAAGCGAAATAGGCAAAAGACCAAGCGAAACATGCAATTTCAAATAAAGCGAAATGTGTAATGCTTTGAAGCGAAATATGTCATTTTCAGTCCAAGCGAAATATGCAACTTTTATCAAGAGAAATGTGCAGTTTTCTAATTAAGCGAAATATGCAAACTCTTCAAGCGAAATATGCAATTTCTGTTTCAAGCGAAATATGTCAATTAAAATTCACGGTTTTCTATTGATTTTGTAAAATCTCGTGAAAGACACAATTCTTTTCTCGGTTTTAATCATAGCCTTGTAAAATCCGGTAGACGTTTATTGTCTTTCTTTTTACCACAACTTCAATCACAACAAATCTACTTAAGATCCTACAATCATTTTTCACTTCATAATTCTTCAATCATTCATCATGACAACTCCAATTGTAACTTCCACAACCGACAGTCAAATGCATAACAACATAATGGCAGCTGGTTCAAGGGATCGTCCACCAATGCTTGCAACAAGACGATATGCACAATGGCGATCACGGTTCTTATGATACATTGATACAAGACCAAATGGTGATGCCTTACGGAAGTGCATTCTCAAAGGTCCTTACACTCCAACTATTGTCACAACACCAGTTGTTCCTACAACAGAGAATTCTCCAGCAGTTCCTGAACAAACAACAGTCGAGACAGTTATGAATATGACTCCTGAAAACAGAGCTCATTTTAAATCAAAAAAAGAAGCGATTCATTTGATATTGACTGGAATTGGAGATGAAATATACTCAACTGTTGATGCATGTCAGACAGCTCAAGAAATGTGGGAAGCCATCGAAAGGCTACAACAAGGTGAATCACTCAATATTCAAGATGTCAAGACAAACTTATTTTGGGAGTTTGGTCAATTCACCTCTCACGATGGAGAAACAATTGAGTCTTACTACACAAGATTCTACAAGATGATGAATGAAATGATCAGAAACAATTTGACAGTTGCTACGATGCAAGTCAATGTTCAATTTCTTCAACAACTTCAACCAGAATGGTCAAGATTTGTAACAATTGTCAAGCAACAACACAAGTTGGATGAAGTTTCATATCACAAACTCTTTGACATTCTGAAACAATACCAAAAGGAAGTTAATGAACTCCGTGCTGAAAGAATGGCCAAGAATGCTAACCCATTAGCACTTGTTGCTACTGCTCAAACACTTCAAGACCCTTATTACCAAACATCAAAACCTCACAAATCATATGCACCAACATCAAAAGCTTCACTTCCAACCAGATCTCATGCAACTACAAGATACAAAGGCAAAGAGATAGCCAAACCAATCACACCACCATCTGAGTCAGCTTCTGAAGAAGACAGTGATCCTGAACAAGCTCAGAAGGATAAAGACATGCAGAAAAATTTGGCTCTCATTGCAAAGTACTTCAAGAAACTCTACAAACCTACCAACAACAACCTCAGAACTTCCTCAAACACCAGAAACAAGAATGTGGATACTACTCCAAGGTACAAGAATGACAATCAGACTGGACAGTTTGGGAATCAGAGGGCAGTGAATGTTGTTGGGGCTAGGGAAACTGTAGGTGGTCCAGTAGTGCAACAGTCTGGGATACAGTGTTTTAACTGCAAGGAATTTGGTCATTATGCTAAGGAATGCAGAAAGCCAAAACGGGTTAAAGACTCCACGTATCACAAGGAAAAGATGTTGCTGTGTAAACAAGCTGAGAAAGGTGTTCAACTTCAAGCAGAGCAATCTGACTGGCTAGCAGACACGGATGAAGAGATTGATGAACAAGAGTTGGAAGCACATTACAGTTACATGGCAAAGATTCAAGAGGTTCCTAATGCAGACTCAGGCACTGACGCGGAGTTTGGTCAATTCACTTCTCACGATGGAGAGACAATTGAGTCTTACTACACAAGATTCTACAAGATGATGAATGAAATGATCAGAAACAATTTGACAGTTGCAACGATGCAAGTCAATGTTCAATTTCTTCAACAACTTCAACCAGAATGGTCAAGATTTGTCACAATTGTGAAGCAACAACACAAGTTGGATGAAGTTTCATACCATAAGCTCTTTGACATTCTGAAACAATACCAAAAGGAAGTTAATGAACTCCGTGCTGAAAGAATGGCCAAGAATGCTAACCCATTAGCACTTGTTGCTACTGCTCAAACAATGCAAGATCCTTATTATCAAACACCAAAACATCACAAATCATATGCACCAACATCCAAAGCTTCACTTCCAACCAGATCTCATGCAGCTACAAGATACAAAGGCAAAGAGATAGCCAAACCAATCACACCTCCATCTGAGTCAGCTTCTGAAGAAGACAGTGATCCTGAACAAGCTCAGAAGGACAAAGATATGCAGAAGAATTTGGCTCTCATTGCAAAGTACTTCAAGAAACTCTACAAACCTACCAACAACAACCTCAGAACTTCCTCAAACACCAGGAACAAGAATGTGGATACTACTCCAAGGTACAAGAATGACAATCAGACTGGACAGTTTGGGAATCAGAGGGCAATAAATGTTGTTGGGGCTAGGGAAACTGTAGGTGGTCCAGTAGTGCAACAGTCTGGGATACAGTGCTTTAACTGCAAGGAATTTGGTCATTATGCTAAGGAATGCAGAAAGCCAAAACGGGTTAGAGACTCCACGTATCACAAGGAAAAGATGTTGCTGTGTAAACAAGCTGAGAAAGGTGTTCAACTTCAAGCAGAGCAATCTGACTGGCTAGCAGACACGGATGAGGAAATTGATGAACAAGAGTTGGAAGCACATTACAGTTACATGGCAAAGATTCAAGAGGTTCCTAATGCAGACTCAGGCACTGACGCTGAGCCATTGGAACAGGTACACTACGATACTGATCATAATGTGTTTGCCAATGACTTACAACATTTTGAGCAATCTGAATCCATTCGTAACACATGTGCAGTGGAAACGGGTGATAGTAATGTCATTCCTGACTCACCGGATATGTGTGATAATGATATTCAGAATGACCAACATGATGTAGAATGTGATGATGAGCGTGTTGCACTTGCTAATTTAATTGCTAATTTAAAGCTTGATGTCGATGACAATAAAAAGATTCAAAAGCAATTAAAGAAAGCAAATGCAACATTGACTCAAGAGTTAACTGAGTGCAAATCTATTCTTGCGGAAACTAGTAGAACTCTAGGAGAATCTAATAGTATCCGGGATAGTTGTTTAGTTGCACTTCAAAACAAACAGACTGAGTTTGAGATGGCAGACTTAAAGTACAGTTGAATCTCTGAAAGATGAAATTGATGAACTTGAATCTGATAAGGCAGAATTTTCAAACATGTATGATTCTTTTACAAGAATGTGTGTTGAATGATATTATGTGTTCTTATTTGCAATCTTCATCTGATTTAGATGAGATCACTGAATTACAATGCTTATATCTTCATAAAGTCAGGGAATGTGACTGTCTTGCACAAAAGATTTTGAACCAAACTGAATTTGTAAGTTAAAGTGATTTACAATGAAGCTTTTTACGGAGTTTGGCTAAATTCGAAAACACTCCATTTCTATTGAAATGCTTATAACAATGTTAAAGCGAGACAACTAAAAAATGACCACCGTTACAAAGAAAAGGCCGTCAAATGTCATTCAAATGGAACGTGAACTATACTTTGAAAATACAAGAATTTGAAAAGTCAACTAAAGACCAAGATACATTGCAATATGTAAGTAAAGAAAAATTGAAAAATTGCAAGGATAATCTTGTGGACACTAAGTTTGGATATAAAACCATCTGTTGTTCGACAACAAAATGCTCAAAGGATTCCAAAACCATCAGTTTTAGGAAAACTGGCTCCTTTTTCAGACTCTCTTGAGAGAACAAATTTTGCAAAGAAAAAGTCGGTTTTAAAAACTAATGAGTCAGAGGGTTTATCAAAACTAGTCACTCCACAGAATTTGCCTCAAACAGCAACGCAAGCTGTAAGAAACACAAATGTGATTAAACCAGGCATGTATCGAATTGCAAGTAGTACAACACAAACTAGAGCACCACAGTTGACTCAGACTTCTAGGAATACTAATCCTCGCGTGTCTACATCTATAGGAGTAGCTCACAGAACTAATGTTAGCAGACCACAGCCTAGGAGCAATCAAATGAAAGATAAGGTCCTGCCAAACACTAGTCAAGTGAAGTTTAAGAAGACTGAAGTAGAAGACCACCCTAGGATTTCTCATATTTCTAATCAAACAAAGTCTGTAACTATGTGTAATGACAGTTTAAATTCTAGAACTTTAAATGTTAATGTTGTTTGTGCTACTTATGGAAAATGTGTGTTTAATTCGAATCATGATGCTTGTGTTTCTAAGTTTTTGAATGTCGTGAAACGCTAGTACTAAGAAGCCTAAATGTAGTACCTATTAGTAATAAAGCCCAAAAGTCAAGCGAACAAATCTATTGCAACACCCAATAGAAAACAGTTTGCTTCCGAAATTCACTACCATAAATTCTAAGAGTTACTATATGAATGCTATATAAGCGAAAATAGTAAGGCGTGAAAATGGTTTGATGCAAAACAATGCCATCAGCATATACATGGGTTCCTAAGTCAAAAACGAAATGGGGTACTAAAAGTTTTGAATGAAAGTGCGAACTAAGACAGTTAGTTTTCGCCATAGATAATGTATCTAGGATAACTTATGTCTTAAAAACTCCACATACACTTTAGGATCCAATTTGTCATGTATTCCATCATCTCTAATCACTTGATGAATTGGTACAAACTCATTCCCTATTCATTGTTGACTCGGGATGCAAAAAAGCACTTGACGGGCAATTAATCACTGCTGTGCAATTTTGTTGATAAAATATTGGGTAACCGTTCATTTTGGCAATTGATCAATTTGCTCCTTAATCTTGGTTATGGAGATTTTGGTTAAGGAACTATTACGATCATAGGGCTCTACTATGTCGAAGGTCTTAATCATATCATTTCTTCGGTTGGTCAATTCTGTGATGCGGATTTGGAGGTTGCATTTCGAAAATTACGTGTATTGTTAGAGGATTCTTTAGGGAAACGAGCTTACTAACTGGTAATAGTGGGAATTGGTCTTTATACAATTTTTCTCTTTAAGAAACTACTTCTCAACTCTAATCTGGTCTCATGGGTAAAGCCATCACTAACTCAAGATGGTTATGCCATCGAATACTTTCTCATTCAAACTTCGACTACTCAACTTACTTTCAAAGAAGGGATGTTGTGACTGGTTTACCAAAACTGAAGTATGTCAAGGATCAATATGTTCCTTTCGTGAGTGAGTAAAGGCCAAAAACGAAAGTTAATTCAAGTAAAAAGACTATTCCAGGTTCAAAAGTACGGGTTAAATTTGCTTCATATGGACTTATGTGGTCCAATGCGGGTTGCTAGCATAAATGGGAAGAAATATATTCTGGTAATTATCGATGACTATCAAGATATACTTGGACACTCTTTCTACGTACCAAGGATTGGAAAACATAAAAGTTTTTTTTAAAGACTTTCTCACAATGATCAAAGTAAATTTCAAGCCCCATAATTTCTGGTTAGCACTGACAGAGGCTGAGTTCATAAACAAGACATCTTAATGCATTCTTTAAAGGAAGAAGAATTGCGCATCAAACTTCTACACCTCGAACACCTGAATAGACGGGGGTGGCGGGGGTTTGTCGAAAGACGAAACCGCACTTTCGTTGAGGCTGCTCGAACGATGCTTTCGGCTTCTAAACTTCCTTTATTCTTTTGGGCTGAAGCAATTGCAATCACATGCTATACTCAAAACAGATCTATCATTATCCCAACTCATGAGCAAATGGCATATCACATCATTAATGTGACAAGAAAACCCCTCAAATTAACACCTTCAATCTTTAGGTTGCTTTTTTACCAAACCAGAGATGGTGATGAACCTTGGAATAAGATGAAAGAAAAGGGGATCCGTGCCATTTTTGGTGGGATAATCCACTCATGTCAAAGGGATATCGTATCTACAAACAAGAGAACAAGATTGAATAGTTGAATCCATACATCTCAGATTTGATGAGATCAAAGAGATGTCTAAGACGTCTGTTGCTAAATGCACTATAGGCCTCGATCACCCAGACAACACAAGGTGTCCACTATATTGAAACCCTGACCCCGCACCAGAACTACAAAATGTTTCTCCTTCAGCAGATACAACAGTTCCATCACAACATGAGTTGGATCTTCTTTTCGGTCCTTTGTACGATGAATTTTTCAATGATGGTACTTCTCGTGTCAACAAGTCTTCTTCTCCCACCGACAATTCTATTCAAAAAGACACACTACCTTTAACGCATATTCAACCTACATCAGAACCGACAACTCCAACAAATGTTCATGCTGAGGAAAACAACGATAATCAAGCAGAAATTTACCAATCCTTTCTGTACACCGGTATAAGAAAATGTTGAGTCTTCCTCACGCCAATATTGTAATTCCAATAAAAATAAATAAATTGTCATACCTTCAATCAACCTCAAAGATTAGAATACCGATGGACAAAAGGTATCACCTGTTAACTTAAGTTCGTGCAATCATCCAAGCCAGTGAAAACAAGACGACAACTTGTAACCGATCTTGAAATGTGTATGTTCGCACTCCACCGAGGAGTATTGTTGAACCAAAAATCATATAAGGAATGGCATTGGCTGATTCTACATGGATAGACGCAATGCAGGAAGAAACTTCATCAGTTTGACAGACTACCAAGTCTGGAAATCATTAACAAACCTTTGGCAAGAACGTATCAAAGCTAAGTGGTTATGGAAAAAAAGGATGAAGGACCAAACTTGTAATTCGCAACAAAGCACGACTTGTAGCACAAGGGTTATGCTCAGGAATTGGGGTATTGATTTTGAAGATCATTTGCTTCTGTTGCTCGCTTGGAGGCTGTAGATTTTTGCGCTATGCAGCACACAAGTATTTTCCAATTTATCTAGAATGGACGTGAAAACGGCATTTCTTAATGGTCATTAAAGGAGGAGGTTTATGTTGCTCAACTAGATGGGTTCGTTGACCCTGATCATCCAGAAAAAGTTTATCATTTAAGGAAAGCTCTATATTGGATTAAAAACAAGCTCCGGAGAGGCCTGGTATGATACAACTCTCAAAATTCCCTGATTTCCAAAGGTTTTACAAAGGTTTTCATTGACCCTGACCCTATTCACGATAAAACTACTGGGGTAGGGACATTCTACTTGTGCAAATTTTCGTTTTGATGACACTATTTTTGGTTCCACAACCTAAAATTTTCTAATACGATATGAAAAATTAATACACGGTTAGATTTGAGATGTCCTTAATGGGGGAATTGAAATCTTTTTAGGGACTTCAAGATCCACAATCCCCCACATCCACACATAGTATTTTTATCAATCAGGCCAAATAACTTTGAGATTTTAAACAACATGGTATGGAAAAAGGATAACGCATTGGTACACCAATGGCTACGAAAACCTAAATTAGATGCAGACTTGAGTGGTGAACCGTAGGACACAACAATGAATACCATAGTAAAATTGATCACTCATGTATTCTGACATCTAGTAGACCAGACATAGTGCAAGCAGTTTGTTATTGTGCAAGATATCAAGCAAGACCGACTGAAAACACCTCAAAGAGGTTAAAAGGATCTTTCGATACTTAAGAGGTACCATTAACATGGGACTCTGGTATCCGAAGGGTTCTGGCTTTGATCTAACAGCTTTTTCAGATGCCGATCATGCCGGTTGCGTTGATACTCGCAAAAGCACTTCTGGAGGAATATAGTTCCTAGGTGATAAATTAGTCAGCTGGATGTCAAAAAAAGCAAGACCTGTACTGTCAATGTCTCAGCAGAAGGTGAATACATGGCGTATCTGCAAGTTTGTGTTAAGTAATGTGGATGCGGATACAGCTTCAAGATTATGGCTTAACCTACCAACAAAAATACTGATTGTATTGTGCTCTCAGTCTAGCCATAGCAATTCATGCAACCCTGTGCAGCACTCTCGTACCAAGACATCCATACTCGGGTATATTTCATCAAGGAAAGGTGAAAATGGTATAATTGAATTGTACTTTGTCAGAACTGAATACATTGGCTGATTGTTTACTAAAGCCCTATCGAAGATAGGTTTAAGTATCTTTCAGGCGAAATTGGTATGGAGATGTTTGAACCAGTAAAAACTGGAGGTTCTAACAATATGAATTGCTTGATACTTCTCAAACATCACCATGTATCATATTTTTGAAAAAAAAATAATTTACAAAAATATAAATATTCAAAAGAAAATACAAAATCAAAAATGTTTCAAAAAATATTTTCTCGACATGTCTCTTGGAACGATAACATTTACGTACTAGAAATGTGATTAACATCGACACGGGCGTGTATATGAAGTATCGAACAGGAGTTTCAAACGCTTTCAAAAATGTCCGTTCTATTTTTTTCTCATATGACTTGTAATCAACTTCAGATTGTAACTCGGACCCTTTTTGGACGACAAAGGGAGGAGTGTTACGCATAAGTGCGCTTTCCTTAGCGTTAGAAGAGAATTAGAGAAAGTCTTCTAACATTGGTTTTTCAAAAAGTTATAAAACATATTTTTCAAGAATTCTCAATGACGATTCAAAATCTTTCAAAATTTTGTGTTTAACACTCCATCCTCATATTCGTTTTAACAAGACAGTTATTCTACATTTGGTGTCATTTTTTATATGAGTCAATGTGTGGGGGGGAGTTTTTCTAAAATACAATGTATTAATGATTGTTGGATACATCATAACATGACAAATTCTCATGTATTCAAAACACTTGTAAAGGTCTTAATAACATAATACGGAAATATTAATGACTATTAAATAGATTGAATGTTATAAGATGATTAGGTGGTTGAGCACAATTTTTCAAGAATTCTTCGATGACAATTCATAATCTTTCAAAATTGTGTGCTCAACAATGCTAACCCTCAATTCTATATTCATTTTACAACTTTGTATCATTGTTTTTGGTGTCAAACATATGTAAAATCGAGGGGGAGCAAGTTAATGTTCTATATAATTCATGCAAAGTAAAAGTTTTCCCCATGGTATTTCAAGACAAATTTTAATCACAAAGTATTTCAAAAACTAAGTGAATTAGTATTTAAAATAAGGGGAGAAATGTATTTAAAATATGATCTTGTTAGGAATATTTGTAATACTTAGTTTCTACTAGTAGGTATGTAGTTCCTACTGGTAGAGTAGTAGTTCCTACTGGCAGGTATGTAGTTCCTGCTGGTAAGGTTATTATCATAGTTAGTCCTGGTAGGCTAAGTTTAGTTCCTACTGGTAGAATACTTAGTCCTGGTAGAGTCAAATAGTTATTCCAGGATAAGATTTTAGTTAGTTAGAGATGAGGATATGCATGAGCTAAATAAGGAAGATATTCATGCATATCAATCTCACGCGTTTTTAGTAAATGCTGATTAGGGTTTCTCCACTATAAAGAGAACCTACGGCTTAGGGAAAGAGGAAGATCCACAAAAACACATTTTCTCCTTGATAATTAATAGAAATCCATAGAAGGATCTTTTAGTTTTATTAGTCCTGTTCTTCTTATTAGTTGTGTCTATATTCCGCATAGACATTAGCTTTCTTAAGCAAGAGTCTCTCTTGTGATTAGCTTGTGATACAAGGTTAATCACCTCCTTAATAGGCAGTAAAGATCTATATCAGAGTGGACTCTAACAAGTGGTATCAGAGTTGTTGAGAGCTCCTTTATAAGACTGAAATGTTCTAGATTTAAGATCCTTATAAACCTCATAACTAAACAACTCTCTACACCTTTAAAATGGCAGGATCTGACAATGAAAGCGATGATGCTAGCGTTTATAGTGAAGCCACCATTCCTCAACAACAACGAAACATTCAACCTCAAATCATTACCACTATCTCTAATAACAATGCAAAGTTTCCTTATTTGAAGAAGGATGAGTATGAGGTCTGAGCTTGAAAATGAATATGGATCACAAACAATGATTTGAATATCTGGAAGGTGATTCAAAATGGAAATAGTCTTGAAGAGGACTGGAATGAGAGAGGAGATAGAGAGTGAGAGGAGAGGAGAGTGAGAGAGAGAGAGAGCGAGAGGATCATGATGGAAGGGTCATTATTCTTCCCCCAACGACTGCAGATGAACACATTGCTGTTCAGAGGGAATCAAAGGCAAGAACTACCTTGCTTCAGTCTATTCCTGATGATCATGTGGCTGATTTCCATTATATGGATGATGCTAGGGATATATGGAATGCAGTCAAAGCTAGGTTTGGTGGAAATGCCGAATCCAAGAAGATGAGAAAGTCTATGCTGAAGCAAGAATTTTCAGAGTTCAGAATTAGTGAAGCAGAGGGATTGCACAAAGGATATGACAGGATGCAGAAGATTCTGAGTTAGCTTAACCAACTCAAGGCCAAGCCTGAGGATGAAGATATTAATCTCAAGTTTCTAAGAGCTTTGCCTTCATCATGGTCTCAGGTAGCTTTAACCTTGAAAACCAAAGGTGGACTTGAACTTCTGTCTTTTGATGATTTGTACTACAAGTTAAAGACTCTTGAGGTAGATATCAAAGGATACTCTACTTTTTCCTCAAGCCAATCTGTAGGTCCAAGCCATACTGCATTTGTTAGTACCACCAGTGCTAGCAAAAAGATGACATATGCAGATAGTCCAAGCTATACTTCATCTACCTCTAAGACTGGGTCTCACAGATCTGGTAATGTAATTGAAGATGTTCTTCAATCTTTTGTTGCTGATACTGAGCCAGAACAACAACTGGCTTATGAAGATTTTGATCAGATAGAAAAACTAGATCTGGAGGAGATGGACTTAAAATGGTAAATGGCTATGCTTTATGTTAGAGTACACAAGTTTCGAGCAGAATGCTGGAAGGAGATTGATTTTGACTATAGAATGAATCTATGCTAGGTTCAATAAGAAGAATGTCAGATGTTACAAGTGTCTTAAAAGAGGCCACTTTGCCAGAGAATGCATGGCAAAAGTAGGAAATGACAAGCAGAGATATTCCTCATTCAAGATTCAGGAGATTGGAAAGAGGAAGAAGATTTTTAAGGCCTTGATTAACAGTTGATAATTGGTTGATTGGACTGAGCAATGTGGTCAGTAGTGTGGAGTTAATTTCCTAAAGTGTTTGGTTATGATTGCTGTTGTGATACTGAGGATGTAATTGGAGAAGGTAGTGACAAAATATTACAACTGCTCACTGGAGCCGTACAAAGAAGCCAGTTCTGCAGGTTGATGCCTGGAGGAATTTGTCTCATGGGTTATCAATTCTGAGGTACATAAATGCACTTTTGGTTGTGACAATAAATATAATGAACTTCAAAAAGCTGTATAATGGAACTTAATGAACAAAATGGTGATATTTTATTACAAGTTCAAGCCTATAAGAACTCACTTAAAACTTTGGAAAAACAAAAGAGAGTTCTTCAGAAAAACCAGTTGACACTTGAAGACAAGATTAGGGTGTTGTCTATTGAACTAGAAAATACAACTAATCTGCTAAAACATTCTGAAAGAATAAATGCTACTGAGTGACCTGATAAGAAATAATTACAAACAGAACTGATAATCACTTAGTACAATGAAAGTGGGAAACCTTCTTCCCAAAAACTTGTTCAAATTAATTAATAGTTCCATGTCTGTTAGAACAAAAGTGGGTTGGGGATTTAGTAATTATATAAGTAAAAATGAGTTAGGATGGGATGACTCTGCATTTAGTGTCTTTACCACTAACTCTGAAGAAGTGGAAGGTAGACCTCATTTCAATAGGTTTGCCAAAACTGATAGTATGAAAGTTGTGCCTCCACCTCTCTCTGGAGAACTACACTCCTCTATCAAATCACACTGACTTAGATGAATCACCAAATGTTCTTTAGGTACAGAAGTCCTCCAAACTCTGGTGACTCTAATTTTGTGTCTAATGACTTTGTCTCTTGTGATAACAGTGATAAGTCTTCAGAGGTCAACTCAAATGACTTTGCCTCCAGTGATTCAAGTGTCAAATCTTCATAGCCCGAGTCAAATGATTCTACCTCATGTGCATCTACTTCCAGTATATCACATCTGGAGTGAGGCTGTATTTTGAGTCCAATGTTGAGGAACCAACTATCCAAGAAACCATTAATGTTCAGGATTTACCTAGTTTCTCTTGTAATAGTTCTAATAAGAATGGAAACACTTCTAGGACTTCTTGTAATAAGAATGGTTATTTTAATAAAAAAGGAAGTCATTTTAGAAAATGCTTCATCTGTTTCTAAGTTATGTTTTGTATGTGGTAGTAGTACTCAACTTTTTAAGGATTGTGATTTTTTATGGAGAAACAATGCTAATAAAGACTATGGTAATGGGGTTTTGGCGGACCAGTACAAGTAGGAATACTGTTAATCTCAAATCAGTTTGTACCACAAGCAGTTCTTTTGAGGACTGGAAAAGGTAAACATTATCTCTGCTAAGACACACCCAATTCCTACTAGGTAAGCCAAAGGATTGCCTGCACCTAGTCCTCACTGGTAGGCATAAATAGGCCTTATTCCAGTTTCTACTCAGTAGAGGACGCATTCTCTTGTCTCAGTAACTTCTGGTTGGTGGCAAAGTACTGCTAGACCTATGCCCCATTTAATTAGACCTACAAGTTCTTATTTTCAGACTTATACACCATATGTACCTTAAATGTATTATAATCATATGTAATATGGTGGGGTGAGATGGGCAACTGCTGTTAAGCCCTCAGCAGGTTGTTCTTAGAAGACACATAGAAAAGGTTTATACTGGGTACCCAAGAACAATAGTGGATCTCACTCAACTTCTGGAAACCTTTTTTCAGATCACAAGGCAGACCCAAGTCATAAAGGGCATTGGGTCCCCTCTTAGATACTAACTTTTTGACATTGTTGTAATATTGTAGGAAAATTCTTTATTGATGCTGACAGATGACTGGGATCTTTGATAGTGCGCTTGTTCTAGAAGTATGACTGGTAACATGGAAAGACTAGATGACTTTCAAGAATTTCAAGGAGGTAAAGTGACTTTTGGTGGTGGTGAAGGTAGGATTACTGGAAAAGGAAAATTAGAACTCCACAAGGTTTTTGATAATTGTTACTATGTGTGAAAGGAATTGCAACAATTCAACTTTTGTTTCTCCATCTCTCAGTTTGTGTCTGAGAAGAATAACAGAATGTCTCTTCACAGACTCCGATTGGTCTTGTGTTATTCTAAGGACTTTATGCTTCCAGATGAAAGTATGGTGTACTTAGGGTTCCAAGGAAACATAATCTTTACACCATTAACTTGAATAATCTCAGTCCCAAGGGAAATTTGGCTTGTTTGATGGCAAAAGCCTCAGTTGATGAATCTGTGCAATGGCATAGGAGGATGGGTTATGTAAACTATAAAAACATGAACAGGTTGGTAAAGGGTAACTTAGTGTAAGAGGACTATACCCCCTAAATTTTTCAAAGACATGACCATACCTGTGTTGCATGTTGTTAGGGCAAGCAAAACATAAGCCTCTTCTAAGGGCATTGTATGTTATGAGCTCCATTTCTAAACCTTTGCTCAAATTTGCTTCATATAGACCTCTTTGGTCCTACATCAATTAGAAGCATTGACCACAAATATGACTGCCTTGTGATCATTGATGACTATAGCAGGTTTTGTTGGGTTTTCTTTTTAGAACATAAGGATGAGACCTATCTTATCCTTAAGGACTTTCTTAATCTTGTTGAAAACCAGTTGAGAAAAAAGGTAAAAGCCATAAGATGTGATAATGGTATAGAGTTTAAAAATGCTCAATTATTGAACTCTGTGGGTCAAAAGGGATAAAGAAGGATTATAGTAATGCCAGAACCCCGCAACAAAATGGGGTTGCTGAGAGGAACAAGCAAAAGGAGGTGATGCTTATGTAGCAACGCTGTCATGGAATGATTTCTGTGACATCTTTTTTTTGCAGTATTTTCCATACTCTGAGATAGAAAAGTGTAAACGAGAGTACAAATTGATTCGTCAATTAACTGAGGAAACTAGTACTGATTTTATGAAGAGATTTCTTAGATTGGCGGGTTTCTTGGGGGCTAAGGCGGGCACCTAGGAAGAAGAGGCTAAACACTTCAAATGGGGGCTGAATGACTTTGTACTTGACAGGATCTTGAACACCGAGTTTACTGATGTAGCACAGGTTGCTAATGCTACAAGAAACATTGAAATCTTCCGTGATAGGTCAAAGAATGAAGGAAACAACAAGAGGGATAGTGACGGCCATCGTATACGACCATCACAAACACCATCACAGGGGTCTAGTTAGAGGGTTTATGATCGCAAGGACAGTGACATGCGTGGGAATAGTGACAGATATAGGAATAACGATAAATATGGCAATAATGACAGGCATGGAAATAGTAACAGACAGGGTAACAATAGGCAGAGGTCATGGCGTGATCGAGATCAACAGGTTCTGGGCCAACAATGTGACTTCCACAGAATGTGATGAACAAGTCATCATTGTCCCTTCTTATCTATCACACAGCATTGAAAAGGCTGAGCCTAAAGATACTTCTGGTGATGAAGTTGATGATTCTCCTCTTGATTCTGCTGAAGAAATTTTTCAACAGGAGCTTGCAAGGCTAAAAGGTCAGGAACAAAGAGCCACCTCTGATGCAAAAGATGCTGAGGAACTTTAGAAGAGAGCAAGTACAAAAACAGTTCCTACTGGTAGCATCCCAGTTCCTTCTGGTGATACAACGATTTCTCCTGGTGATATTTCAGTTCCTACTGGTGGTGTTCCAGTTCCTACTGGTAGTCCAACTGACTCATTCTTTGATGATGAGCCTACAACAAGATTCCCCAGTCCATCAGACCTTGGAAATAATGAACCCTCACCTGGTATTTTCTCTTCTTCATCCTATGATGATGAGTTTGGTGCTGATCTAAACAATTTAGCATCAACTGTGGAAGTCAGTCCTGTGGCAACTAAGCGAATCAATACAATTCATCCTCAATCTCTGATTATTGGGGATCATACTTCAGCTGTGCAAACGAGAAGCAAGGTCAATAAGACTACTACTGGTGAATCTGCTTTTATCAGTTATATTCATGACCAACAGAGAGACAATCATACAGACTTTCAACATTGTTTGTTTGCTTGTTTTCTTTCTCAAGTTGAACCAAGAAGTGTAGCTCAGGCCCTTGAAGATCCAAGTTGGGTTGATGCTATGCAGGAAGAAATGCATCTTAGTTTTCATGTTCATCAAGTAATAAGCTTTATATAAGCCAAAATCCAAAGAGTTTTTTAAACAAGCACTTTCTGTAACAGAAACTTATTGCTTATTTTCCAGCTTATTGATTTGTCAAAAGTTCAAGTCGTCTTCATTAATGTTGTAGAGAATAAGCTCCTTAGCAACTTTCATGTTTTAAGTTTTTTCTGAAAAGCACTTTTTTTCAATCAAAGCCCAAATTAAGCAATAGGCAAGGTTTGTTTGCAATTTTTTGAAAGTTCAAGGGTGCCCGTTTGTGTTATAGTGTAAATTTTCTATAGTTCGCCCGCCTACCCTTATCTTTCCTTTCTTACACTTTTTACCCTGTCTTTTGTAATAAGTAAAATAGTTTTAATATTTTAGAAAATAGTTTTATAAAAATTAGGGTTTAGTTTTAATCAATCAAATTAGGGTTTAATTGAGTCATACAATTTGGGGCTTTTTGTACCATTGAATTTCTGCACCTTTTTAGAGTTTAAAAACCATTTTTCTATATTTTTCTCTTTAAATTGTATTTTCCTAGGAATTAAAATAGATTTAGTGCTTTACTTTAGGTGGGGGGGACCTCTATAAAATCATTTAAAATAGAAAGAAGAGTTGAAAATTTTGAGTCTTTTTGCAATAATTTTCATTTTAAATCTATTTATTTTGAAAAAAAAAAGAAAATTTTAGTGATAATTTTTAGAAGAAAGTTTACATATTGATTAATTAATTAACTCTTTAGAAATCATAAAACAAATCCAAAAATACATAAAAAATCTAATTCTTTTTCCCTAAAATTTCTTTTAAAATTTGTGAATTTAGGTATAAATATTGTTAACAAGTCGAGATTAATATTAAATTTCAGTTTTTAGCTCCGATTTACGTTCCATGCATTAGATTTTAAATTTCAGTTTTAGCTCGCGATTTACGTTCCGTGCATTTAAATTTTGTGCTAGTTAATTGTTTTTAATTCATGCTATTATATTTTGTAGTGTAATCAAAATTTCAAAAATTCCTTTATCATTCTTAGCTCGAATCCGAATATTCCAAATTCTCAATTCACGATTTCTCGTTTGGGAATCTGACCCCGATATAGTATCACTTCCCGGATAAAAATATACAAGTTGTGTTTTCTTAGTGAGATTTTTTTATACCTTGTATTTCTCTTTATATGAGAATATTTTTTGTTAGAAATTTCACGGGATTCTTACTATATAATATATTAAATTTTGTTTGCTTTACTACGAACCAAACAAGACACTAAGTGCAATCTTTTAAAGAAGAAAAGAATTGAGCATCACGACTTCTACACTTAAACACACCTGAACAGAACGACGTTGTCCGAAAGAACAAACCGCACACACTTGTTGAGGCTGCTCAAACGATGCTTTTCAGCTTTCTAGAACTTCCTTATAATTTGGGGCTAAGCAATTCAACCGCATGCTATTCTCAAAACAGATCAACCACATCCTAACTTTATGAGAAAACGGCATATCAAATCATAATGACAAGAAAACCCACAATTTACACCATCACATCTTTGGTTGCACTTGTTACCTAACCATAGATGGAGAATCTTGGATATGATAAAAAAAAGGGGATCCGGCATTTTTGGTGGGAAACTCAACTCAGTCAAAGGGATAACGTGTCATACAACACGAGAACAAGATTGAATTAGTTGAATCCATACATCCAGATTTGATAGATCAAATGATGTCCTGAGACGCTGTTTGCTAAGACACTTCATGCCTCGTTCCCCAATGACAAAATGCGGCAGATTATGATAACCCTGACCCCACAAACCATAACTAACAAAATGGTTTTCTCCTTCAGCAGATACAAAGTTCCATCACAACAGAAAACAGAGTTGGGATCTTCCTTTTCGGTTCCTTTGTACATGTATTTTTTCCAATGATGGTACTCTTTGTCAACAAGTCTTCTTCTCCCACCAGATAATTCTATTCGCAAAAGACACACTAACCTTCCACGAATACTCAACTACATTTAGAACCGACAACTCCCATCAAATGTTCATGTAGCTGAGGAAAACAAGATAAACAAGCAGAATTTTACCAATCCTTTTTTTACACCGGTACAAGATAATGCTAGTCTTCCTCTAGCAATATTGTACATTCAAATATGCATACCTCATCAACTCCCTCAAGATTCTGAATACCGATGGACAAAGATCAGCCCTTTAACTCGAAGTTCATCGGCAATCCATCCAGAGCCCAGTTGCATAACAATAGGTCAACTTGCACACGATCGGGAAATTGTATGTTCCGCACGTCACGTGAGTATTGTTGAACCGAAAAACATTAAGGAGGCAATGGCTGATTTTGCATGGATAGAAGCAATGCAGGAAGAACTTCATCAGTTTGACAGACTACAAGTCTGGGAACTCGTTGACAAACCTTTTGGCAAGACTGTAATCAAGCTAAAGTGGTTATGGAAAACAAAAAGGATGAAGACCAACTGTAAATTCCCCAACAAAGCAAATCACTTTCGCAAAGGTTATCTCAGGAAAAGGTATTGATTCAAAGAATCATTTTCTCCATTGCTCGCTTGGAGGCTGTCACGATTTGTGTGCGCATATTCTGCACACAAGATCCTGTATATTCTAATTTATCAGATGAACTGAAAACAACATTTCTTAATGGTCCATATGAAGGACGGAGGTTTACGTTGCACAACCAAGACGGATTCGTATCCTGATCATAAACCCAGAAATTTTACCATCTAAGGAAAATCTATATTATGGATAAAACAAGCTCCGAGAGCCTGTAAATGATACTCTCAAAATTCCGAATTTTCTAAAGGTTTTTACTAAAGGTAATCCATTGACCCGACTCATTCACTATACCATACGGTGTGGACATTCTACTTATCAAATTTACGTTGAAGACATTATTTTTGGTTCCACAAGACCCTTAGAATTTCTAAAACGATTTGAAAATTAATGCATAGAAGATTTGAGATGTCCTTAATGGGAGGAAAATGAAAGTCTTTTTAGGACTTCAGATTCCCACCTATCCCCACGCAGTATTTTTTATCAATCAGGCCAATACACTCTGAGATTCTTAAAAAACATGGTATGGAAAAAGGACAAAGCATTGGTACACAATGGCCTACAAACCTAAATTAGATGCAGACTTATGCACATTGAGTGGTGAACCCGTAACAAACGGACTACCGTAGTAAAATCGGTCCACGCATGTATCTGACATCTATAGACCAGACAAGGGCAAACAGTTTGTTTATTGTGCAAGATATCAAGCAAACCGACTGAAATACAACCTCAAAGAGGTTAAAAGGAATCTTTCGAATACTTAAGAGGTAACCATTAACATGGGACTAAAACTGGTCTCCGAAAGTTCTGGCTTTGAACTAAACAGCTTTTTTAGATGCAATTCAGTGCCGGATGCGTTTGATACTCGCAAGCACTTCTTAGAGGAAATACAGTTCTAGGTGATAAGTTAGTCAGTTGGATGTCAAAGAAGCAAGATTGTACTGCAATGTCATCCGCAGAGGCTGAATACGTGGCGTTATCTGCAAGTTGTGCTCAAGTAATGTGGATGAGGTACACAGCTTTCGTGATTAGGCTTCAAATTACAATAAAATACCGTTTGTATTGTGGACTCTTAGTCAGCCATAGCAATCTTATGCAACCCCGTGCAGCACTCCCGTACCAAGCACATCCATACTCGGTATCATTTCATCAAGGAACAGGTTGAAAAAAGGAATAATTTGAATTATACTTTGTCAAACTGAATAACCAATGTTGGCTGATATGATATTTACTAAAGCCCTATCCGAAGATAGGTTTTCAAGTATCTTGTCAGCGAATTGGTTATGTAGATGTTTTGACTCCCGCAGAACTGGAGTTCTGACAAAAGAATCTGCTTGATACTTCATCAAACATCACCATGTACATATTTTTGAAAAAAGCAAAATACAAAAATAGAAAATTTCAAAAAGAAAATACAAAATCAAAAAATCAGAAAATGTTTCAAAAAATATTCTTCTCGACATGTCTCTTGGAATCGATAACATTTACTACCTAGAAAATGTTTGATTAATTTTCGACACTCACGGGCGTGTAATGAAGTTCGAAACATGAGTTTCAAATGTTATTCAAAACATGGCATTTTCAAATTTTTCTTTTAGAAATTGTAATCACGTCTCAATTGCAACTCGGAACCCGAAACGACAATGGAAGGTGTACGCATAAGTGCCAACTTATCCTTACCTTAGAAGAGACGTCTTCTAACTTTGGTTAATTCAAACAAAGTTGAACACAATTTTTTAAGAATTTCTCCATGAATAAATTCAAAATCTTTCAAATTATGTGTATCAATACACTCCCGGACCTCATATTGTTATTACAATACAAGAATTCTACATATGGTGTAAAACTTTTTTAAATGGAGATCAATGCTTTGAGGGGGGTTTTTTTCCTGAAAAACAATGTTTAATGATTGTTGAAACATCAAAAACAAATGACAATTCTATGTATTACAACACATATATAAAGTTCTTAATTAACATCTACTGAATAATAATGACTATTAAAATAGATTGATTGTAAAGATGATTGAGTGGTGAGCACAATTTTTCAAAAATTCTACAATGACAATTCATGAATCTTTTAAACTTGTGTGCTCAAACAATGCTAACCCTAATTTTATATTCATTTTACCAGATTGTATCATTGTTTTGTGTCAACCATAAGTAAACAAATCAAGGGAGCAAGTTTATGTTTCATGTAATTCATGCTAAATAAAAGTTTTCCCCAAGGTATTTCAAGACAAATTTTAATCACAAAGTATTTCAAAAACTAAGTGAATTAGTATTTAAAATAAGGGGAGAAATGTATTTAAAATGTGATCTTAAAAATAATAAGTGATCTTATCGACTCAAAGTGCTTCATACTCTTCGAAAAAGGTTTATCGGTATGTGTGTGTGTGTTTATCGGCTTGTCACACTGACTTGTCGACCTCCCCGTGTAAAACCATAGTTGTGCTCACTACCAGTGCAAGATACCCCTAGATCACATTGTCAAGACAATCCTATTTAAACAATATATGTTTCGTTACACCATTTTGCCTTAGCCTACCATGTAGTCTTTATTTTCTTTGTGTTGAAATCTCTGGCTACTTAAGTCCATGGTTCGGGGGAATGGGAACGAAAACTTTATGCATTCATGGAAGACCAATCAGTTATGATCTATAAAGACCCCCCTCTTATATCATCACTTTCTACGTTGTTCATCTCAAGTGGGGGGATGTGCGTATAATATCGGATGTTGCAGGGGAAATAATTAAAGATATAAACTCCTGTAGCATTTGCATATTTATCATGAAGAAAAAAATGAGGGTGCAACTAAAAAGCCACCCATGTGCAAAAAAATGTAAAGATGGTGCAAAAAAAAGTGGAGCTAGTAGCCCATTATTGCACCAAGCCATCTCAACAAGTATAAAGAATGGAGCTAGTAGCCTATTATTGAAGATCAAGTTTTTGAACGCAGACTTTTAGACCTTGGAAGGACAGTAGCAAGTTATGACAACCTTAGTTTACTTTAGACTATTTATTTCGTGTTTTTATCTTAACAACCATTTAAAAGTGTATCCCATGTCTATCCTTACCCTTTATATCACCCAATAAACCAATGTCACCCTGTTGACTGGAGACTGTTTAGACCATTAATTACTAGTTGGTGGAGATTGTGTACTTTCCTGTGACAACGTGATTTGAGTAGGTTTTGAGTTTATACTTTAGAAACTGGCTTCTAAGATGTCCATTTTTGTATGGTTTCTTGCGTGTTAGTGTTCTATAGTATGTGAAGTGGATGTTACTTATGTCCATGATGTCATCTTTAGATGGTTATGATTATCTATTTTGTGTGCATATGAGTTTGGTGTTAAGTATTCTATTTTTCAGTGTGGTGATATGGAATGAAAGACGTATGTAGCATGCATTGCTACGCCAATTCTTGGTTTTTTGTTTTTTAAGTGTTTAAGCTGTGTTAGAAGATCCTACGCTTTGAGCTGGAAACCCTGTCAAGGAGATTCTTTGAATCTACCTGATCACAGGTACAGTATTTATACTGTAAAACGGTCCTACGGAACCGGAGGTTAATCTAACCAAATCCGGACGAATGACAAAGCCATATTCGTCCACCCGCTTTATTGCTAACTGTTTTATTTCAGGATACATAAAGATGGAGATGGTGATGCCTCATTCCAGCTGAAGTCGGATTCATTACCACATGCTCATGCTCAATCTACAAAGACATTCTATAAGCATCAAGATTCAAGAATCATGAAAGCTCAAGAATTAAAGACAAAGACTTCCGCACAAACTCTGATATACAAGATCTTCCTTCAAAGATATCAAGTCTATCAAGGGAGATTGTTAGCAAGCTTTCAAGATGATGCAAAGTATGAGCATGTTGGTCAAGACACAAGATCGCAAGGTGGCAAAGATGATCAAGACAAGCAAGGAAAAGATTTAAAGATCTCGGACATAAAGACGAAGTCGAAAGACAATGACAAAGGCTCAAGATCAAAGATCACAAAGCATGAAGGAACAAGCCTACAACGAATTCAGAGACCAAGACCACAAGATCTTAACGACAAAAGCAATCTCATTGATCTCATGAAGGAGTGTCACAATGAACTCACTTCGGGGGAGATTGTTAGCCTCAAAATATTGAGTCGAACAATGGAAGTTCATTCATAATTATATTAGGTCTCGGTCACTAAATTAATTATACGTTGTAATAGGCTACACGGGTAAACGGGCTCTTAAATGTAATCTAACCGGTCACGTGTATCGGGCGAAAGCCCAAGTAATCCCGAGCCCGGCCCGTAGAAATACCAAGGCATGAAAGCCTCTTGGTATTAAGTATAAATACCCCTCTCCAAGTATGGAGAGGGTGTTGATTATTTGTTGATTCTTGTTAATTCTCATTTGTAATTTTGTAAGTAATCTTCCATCTTTTTCTTCTCCTTACCTTTCTCTCTCTAACTTCTCTCTACAATTCTTCCATTTTATCTCATCTTATATTTCTTGTTTCATTAATGAAGTGTAAGTGATTTTGGGTTCCGACAGCTTAGGATTGAATTAGATGCATATGCATGCTTGTGGTTTGGTTAGATTTGCGTTAAAACTGGATTTAGGGTTGAGCTGAATTTTGGGTCGTGTTCAACGACTGTTATCTAGATGATAAAAACATATATTGACATGTTTCTTAAGCCTAGGAATAAGCCAAAATAGTCTACTTTCCAGAAAATCCGGCCTTGAAAGTTTTTAAGGTCGGGAAGTCATTCAAATGTTGGTTGCACTAAAAGTTGTCAGGTCAGTAAATACGGGTCAGATTTAGGTCATGTTTGTGAGGGTAAAACCTATACTTAAAAATGGAATTAGACTTAACCCTTCTACAGTAGTTAAGTTCCATATGTTAATGGATAATCCTGTTAAAATTATCCTCTAAAAGCATGTCTAAGTATGGTAGTTAGAGTGGTACATTTTGGTGTGCAATCAGATCCGAATTAGGACAGTTTTAAAGTTTGATTTTCTTAAGAGTGCTTGTGCATGCAAATGGATTTTGGGAATCAAATGGTATTTAGAGAACACATAAAGGAACATATACGATTTTTGGTATAATTTATAAAGGACATCAAGTAAGGTCTTTAAGTTAGTCAAGACACACTAAAATTCTGCATTTTTGAATAAATTGTAGTTAACTAATGTAACGTGTTAATGGGGAGGTTAATGTTGGGCATGGTGTCAGGGTGACCCATGATGATTAATAAAACCCTTAGACATCCATCATATGTGAGTTGCATGGACTTGAGCTTTTAGCTTGGTCGCGTGTAACACGTTTGTGTTTGTATTGTGTAGCTTGTGTTGATATTGTTTGAAAGCTACTTGTGCATTAGGTGAGTTTCATAGCCCCTCTTTTCTTATGATTTATTGGGGGTGGAAATGATGCTTGTGGTTTGAAAAGTTTTAATTGTTGTGATTATGTGGTTTTACTT
>BQNB010063769.1:14344-35559 GCA_026074375.1 Tanacetum coccineum | reverse complement strand
AAGGCAAAACATAAACGTTAAACGTCATATCTTCAATGTCATCGGTGATATAGAGAAGTTTGAAGAAAGAGACCTCAACATTGGGGAAGATTGTTAGCCTTAATTATATTAAGTCAAACAAGAATGTTATCGGTCGTAGAAAGTCAAACTAGGTCTTGTATTGTAATAGGCTAGTCGGGTTCAACGGGCTTAGTTTGTAATCTAATATTGTCCGTGTTTTGGGCTCACAGCCCAAGATATGCCAAGCCCGACCCATGTAGAAATCCCATACGCCTACTAGTTGGCATTGGGTATAAAAGGACCCTCTCCACACATGGAGAGGGTGTTCGTTACCATTTGCATAGTTTGTGTGTGTGTGTAATCTTCCACCTCTCTAGTTTCTCTCTAATAAATCTTCCAACTTTTCTTTCTATCTTTCTAGCTTTTTGCTTATTGGTATAGCTTATGTTGTGAAATGGATTAAGCTTTTGGGATAACATAAACTTAATAGAAGACCTAATTAAAGCTTAATAAATTTGGCTTAAATGTCAAAACAAGCTCAAGCAGTGGTAACTATAGTTACCACTACTTGTGCCAAACACCCCTTTAAAATTTCAAAACTCATTTTTAGCTTAAAACAGATTAAGAAAAGCTTTAAAAACTTAAAATAGATTGAGGTTAAGGTTTATTGAAGACAAATAAGCAAGTATTTCAGAAGATAAAGCAACTAGTAATAAGCTAAACTATTATGCTATTTTTTTGGATTTTCTAAAACCGTTTTGAGAAAAACTTTATAAAAGCTAAAAACAGATTATGATAAGCTATAAACTAGATGTATTAAGCAATAAAATGACAGTATAAGCAAAGAATAAGCAGAGAATAAGCTGAGAATAAGCAAAACATAAAATAAGCTAAGAAAAAGAAAAGGAAAAGTGTACCTTAATCCTTTGCTCTAAACAAGGATTTAAATGCTCAAATGAGCTTATCTACAAGCTCTAGCTTGTTTGCACAAGCTAGTAAGAAACCATAAGCTCATCCATTGCTAGCTTATCATCCAAAAAGCAATCCATAATAAGCAAAGGTATTTAGGGGAGATTTAAAGTGAATGACTAGGCTCAGTTTAGCTTTTGAGGGCTAAACTGAGTATAAGATAGCTTAATTGAGCTTATTTAAGTGATAACACTAAACATTGCTTAATAAAAGTTCATTAAGTAAAACAGAATTGAAGAGAACAATTGAAATAAGCTGATAATTTTATTAAAACTCAAACGTTTACAAGCTTTTAAGAGTAAAAATGCATTAAAAAGAACAATAAGCTAAAAATTACATTAATAAGCTAAAATTAAGCTAAATCTAATATTTCCTACTCCTAGATAGATGCTCTTGTGTGAAGAGGCTTCTTTATATAGGCATGAGAAGAACCTTCTAGCCCTCTGGATGCTCCCCCATCCTCCAATCATAGCCATCCAATCATAACTGCCTCTCATCATCCAATCTTGACCGTTAGATTGAGTGCCACGCCTCAATAGCCAATCACAATGCTGGGGATTGCCAGCGTAGCTAATGAGGGTGTTAGTGATGTCAGAAATCCCTTCTAGAAGCGTGTGATTTAGTAGGATTTACCCTGGTGGTGAGTTTCCCTGTAAAAGTGAAAGGGAGGGAAAAAGAAGGGTGTACAGTAACTTTGACTCTTCTTTTGACCCGTCTCATATTTCATTGACTTGAGTTAAAAGGGGTATTAACTTGGGCTGGGACATATTGGATTGAATTTGGGCCGAGGGTTATCAAAAAGGGTTTTGGGCTTTTATTACTTAAGGGTTTTTAGGTTTTAATATTAAAGATTTGTAGGCTGACCCGACGCATTAAGTGGGCCCGGTTGGTTCGTAGAAGATAGGTACGCCTTTGGCTTTGGTATTTTTATGCTCATTCCATTCCCGTGCTCGGCTTTGTCTGTTTTTTCCTTGTTTATGTCCTTTTGTTGAATATCCGATACCTGCAAGAAACAAACCACAAAATATACAAATACAATATATTTTTATCTGTTTTTGGTCATTTTTGGTCTTTTTAGCTCGTTTAATTAGGTAAAAAGGTATGTGTAAATAAGCACATACCAACTTGCATGGAGACGTGTATCGCATCATTCATCGAATCGTCATTCTTCACTAGACTTATCTTCTTCTAGTTCACCTTCAGATCATTCTTTATCCGGACATACACCACCGATGCTGATTCATCTACACCACAGAGATTTGTTCATCGATCACTTGCTAGGACCCCACGACGTAGTGAGGCTTTTAGACATTGGAGGTCTACACCATTATCTACCCCTTACCCACCGACTACATCAGAGTCATCCTTAGGTTCATCTTCTGAGAGGTCATTAGATTTATCTTCACCTTCTTCTAGGCCATCTCGCAAGAGATGTAGGTCTCCTACTGCTTCGGTACCATCACCTACTCACGTTTCGAGGTCGATAGCCCCTACTCATCCTGATCTTTTACTATCTCGCAAGAGGTTTAGAGATTCATACTCACCAGAGGATAGTGGAAAGGAGCATATGGAGGTGGATACTGCTGATGCAAAGGCTGTTGCAGATGTAGGTATTAGTGAGGGAGTTGCAGCTCACACTGAGGATAGTATAGATATGAGAGTTGAGATTGCTGCTAGTGATGTTAGGGAGGATGATGAGGAGTTTAAGGCAGAGGCTAGTGCGGCAGATACGAGAGATATCGTTGTAGATCCATTGGCTATAGGTGATAGTTTTGAGTCTTTTAGAGGAGGTATTCTTGATCTTGAGGATACTATTTATGATATAGTTCACTACATGTTAGAGGTTCATATTGATAGGATTGCTGAGATTGAGACCACTCAAAGACAGTTGAAGACTAGTCAGTTAGTGGCTAGTGGAGAGAGAGCTAGTTTGGTTGAGAGGATTGGGAGTTGAAGATTGGAGTACCTAAAGGTTCGAGCCATGTTGAGTATAGAGAGAGAGATCGGATTGACAATATTCGTTGGCACATAGCACTTTCACAGGAGGAGTTACATCAGGTTCGTAAGGATCGTGATGATACTCGGAGGAGACTTAGGAGGTTGGAGTCGTATGTTGATAGACATTTGGATTTTCACCCTTAGACTAGTAGTACCATGATCATGTAGGATATTAGACTGATGGTTAGGTCTAGATGTTAGCAGTAGAAATAATCATAAATCGTGTACCTATTTTGGATTGGTTGTAACCGAATTATGCTTTTATTCGTGAAATGAAAAGCTTGTTTTGATTCTCTCCCGTATTCATCTATATTGTTATTTACTTGTTCTAGCAAAACATGTTCTATTGTATTTTTCTATATAAAACCTATTTACCATTTATAATGGCTATATCTCGTATTGAATCTCATCGTGCGTTATGTCTTGTGACATAGAACAATGACTATCACTCGCTCCGGTACGACCCCTGAAGCAATCGAAGAACTCGTTAACCGACGTGTGGAAGAAGCGTTGGCGGCTCATGAGGCGACCCGTGCCGCCAATGCTCTTGAGGATGAGAATCAAAGCCAGAATGACAGTGACGGCGATAATGGAAATGGCGGTAATGGAAATGGTGAGAATGGAAATGGTGGAAATGGAAATCCAAACGAGAATGGTAGAGGTGATAGACCTGTTACTAAAGAATGTACATATCAGGATTTCATGAAGTGTCAACCACTCAACATTAAAGGAACGGAAGGATTTGTTAGGTTGATAAGGTGGTTTGAGAAGATGGAAACAGTGTTCCATATCAGCAATTGTCTAGAGAAATACCAAGTCAAGTATGCTACTTGCACACTGTTAAACAATGCATTAACTTGGTGGAACTCACATAAGAGGACTATTGGGACTGAGGCTGCATTTTCCATGTCATGAAGAGAGCTCGTGAAGCTAATGACTGAAGTATACTGTCCAAGAAATGAGATTCAAAAGAAGGAATCTGAGCTGTGGAACTTGACCGTGAAGAACAATGACTTGGCTGCTTATACTCAGAGATTTCACGAGTTGACTATGATGTGCACTAAGATGGTCCCAAAGGAGGAGGATCAGGTTGAGAAATTCATTAAAGGACTCCCCGATAACATCTAATGGAATGTAATTGCCGCTAAACCTACAAGACTGCAAGATGTTTTTCGAATTGCTAACAACTTAATGGACCAAAAGGTGAAGAGATATGTTAGGAAGAATGCTGAGAACAAAAGAAGATTGGAGGTCAATCAGAGAGACAACCGTGGACAGCATCTACCATTCAAAAGGCAAAATGTTGGAGGTCAGAATGTGGCAAGAGCTTATACGACTGGCAACAATAAGAGAAAACCATATAATGGACTGTTGCCTCTCTGTAACAAGTGTAAGCTTCACCATGAAGGGCCTTGCATTGTGAGATGTGGGAAGTACAACAAGGTTGGGCATTTAACCTGGGATTGTAAGGTCACAAGTCCTGCTACTTCTACTCAAAGAGGTCAAATAGTGAATCAGAGAGTTTTTACTTGTTTTGAGTATGGAAGGAAAGGACACTACAGGAGTGATTGCCCAAAGCTAAAGGATCAAAACCGTAGAAATAAGGCTGGAAACAAAAAAGGAGTTGGTGAAGCAAGAGGAAAAGCATATGTGTTGGGTGGAGGAGAAGCTAACCCCGATTCCAATATCGTCAAGGGTACGTTTCTTCTCAATAACCATTATGCTTCTATGATATTTGATTCGGGAGCCGATAGAAGTTTCGTGTTGACTACTTTTAGTACCTTGCTTGATATAACCCCTGATACTTTAGACGTTAGCTATGCAGTCGAATTAGCCAACGGGGGAATTTCTAAGACTAATACCATACTTAGAGGCTGTACGTTAGGATTATTAGGCCACCCATTCAATATTGACCTAATGCCAATAGAACTTGGTAGTTTTGACATCATCATTGGCATGGATTGGTTAGCAAACCATCATGCAGTGATCGTTTATGATGAGAAGATTGTGTAAATTCCCTTTGGAGATGAAGTTTTGATAGTTCAAGGTGATAGAGACGGCAAAGGAGAAAAGTCAAAGTTGAGCATTATATCATGTACTAAAACTCACAAATATATTGAGAGAGGTTGCCTAATTTTTCTGGCACAACTGACGAAGAAGGAAATCGAGAACGAGTCAGAGGAGAAGCGACTTAAGGACGTGCCGACTGTACGAGACTTTCCAGAGGTTTTTCCAGAAGACTTGCCTGGATTACCGCCTACACGACAAGTTAAATTCCAAATCGACTTGGTCCCTGGTGTTGCACATGTGGCACGCGCCCCGTATAGATTAGCACCGACAGAACTGCAAGAATTATCTACTAAGCTACAAGAACTTTCTGACAAGGGATTTATAAGACCGAGTTCCTCACCCTGGGGAGCCCCGGTCTTGTTTGTCAAAAAGAAAGATGGATCTTTTTGGATGTGTATCGATTACCGTGAACTAAACAAGTTGACTGTGAAGAATCGATATCCAGTTCTGAGAATCGATGACTTGTTTGATGAGTTGCAAAGATCAAGAGTCTACTCTAAGATCAACCTGAGATATGGTTATCATCAACTCAAAGTTTGAGAGGAAGACATTCCAAAGACAGCATTTAGGATACGCTACGGTCACTATGAGTTTCAAGTGATGCCGTTTGGACCGACCAATGCACCAGCGATATTCATGGATCTGATGAATCGGGTGTGCAAACCGTACTTAGATAAATTCATGATCGTTTTTATTGATGACATATTGATCTACTCCAAGAGCGAAGAAGAGCACGCAGAACACCTTAAGTTAATTTTAGAATTGCTTAAAAAGGAGGAATTATACGCCAAGTTTCAAAGTGTGAATTTTGGCTGTCAAAGGTATAATTTCTTGGTCACGTGATTGATAGTGAAGGCATTCACGTGGACCCATCTAAGATTTAGTCAATCAAGGATTGGGCATCGCCCAAGACTCCGATAGAGATTCATTAATTTCTAGGTCTTGCTGGCTATTACCGATGATTTATTGAAGGTTTCTTAAAAATTGCCAAACCTATGACGAAGCTGACTCAAAAGAACGTGAAGTTTGATTAGAGTGAAAAGGCAGAAGCTGCATTTCAACTATTGAAGCAAAAGTTGTGTAGTGCACCGATTTTGGCTTTACCCAAAGGTAGTGAAAACTTCATGGTTTACTGTGATGCTTCTCGTAAAGGATTGAGCGCAGTTTTGATGCAAAGGGAGAAGGTCATGGCCTACGAATCATGCCAACTTAAGATTTATGAGAAGAATTACACTACACATAACTTAGAGCTTGGAGCTGTAGTGTTTGCTCTCAAAATGTGGAGACATTATTTGTACGGCACGAAATGCGTTGTGTTCACTGATCATAAGAGTTTGCAACATATTCTAGATCAGAAAGAGTTAAACATGAGACAACGTAGATGGTTAGAGCTGTTGAGCGACTACGACTGCGAGATTCGTTATCATCTAGGAAAAGCGAACGTGGTGGCGGATGCCTTGAGCCCAAAGGAACAGAATAAGCCACTACGAGTTCGAGCTTTAGTTTTAAAGATTGGTCTGAACCTCCCTGTGCAGATCTTAGAAGCTCAGGTTGAGGCAAAGAAGGAGGAGAATTTTGAAACCAAAGATCTGTGTGGTATGGTTAAGAAGCTAGAGCCACATGCTGATGGAACGTTATGCTCGAATGAGAGAAGTTAGATACCCTATTTTGGTAACTTAAGAGAGTTAATTATGCATGAGTCGCATAAGTCAAAGTATTTGGTACATCCTGGATCGGACAAGATGTACCAAGATTTAAAGAAGCTGTATTGGTGGCCGAATATGAAGGCTAAGATTGCTACTTACGTGAGTAAATGTTTGACCTGTACCAAAGTCAAGGCCGAATACCAAAAACCATTTGGTTTGTTAGTTCAACCTGTGATCCCAGTATGGAAGTGGGAAAACATTACTATGGATTTTGTTACTAAGCTGCTAAAGACATCGTCTGGTTAAGATACAATTTGGGTAATTGTAAACCAACTAACAAAGTTTGCTCATTTCTTACCAATAAAGGAAACCGACTTAATGGAGAAGTTGACGAGACAATACTTGAAGGAAGTAGTCTCGAGACATAGAGTGTTGGTTTCAATTCTTTCTGATCAAGACAGTAAGTTCACCTCTCATTTCTGGAAATCGTTGAACGAAGCCCTAGGTACTCAATTGGATATGAGTACGGCTTACCATCCACAGACTGATGGTCAAAGTGAGAGAACCATTCAAACTTTAGAGGACATGCTACGTGATTGTGTGATTGATTTTGGGAAAGGTTGGGATAGACACCTACATTTGGTGGAGTTTTCCTACAACAACAATTATCACACGAGTATCAAAGCTGCACCATTTGAAGCTCTCTAGGGCCGAAATTTTTGATCGCCTATTTGTTGGGCTGAGGTTGGAGACGCTCAGTTCATTGGTCCAGAAATTGCTCATGAAACAACTAAGAAGATCATTCAGATTAAGAAGCGTATTCAAGCTGCACGAGATAGACAGAAAAGCTACACCGACAAGAGACGTAAGCCATTAGAGTTTGAGGTTGGAGATAAGGTCATGTTGAAAGTGTCACCATGGAAAGGGGTGATACGTTTCGGCAAATGGGGGAAGTTGAACCCTAGCTATATTGGACCTTTCAAAATTCTTGATATGGTAGGAACGCTTGCGTATCAACTTGAACTCCCAGGGAAATTAAGCCGAGTTCATAGCACTTTTCATGTTTCCAATTTGAAGAAGTGTTTCATAGACGAACCACTAGCTATTCCGTTGGATGAGATCCAGATTGACGACAAGCTTAATTTCATTAAAGAACCAGTTGAAATTATAGATCGAGAAGTTAAACGGCTAAAGCAAAGCCGCATTCCAATCGTGAAGATCCGTTGGAATTCGAGACGAGGGCCCGAGTTTACTTGGGAGCGTGAAGATCAAATGAAGAAAAAGTACCATTACCTTTTTGTTAATCCTGAACCCACGTCTTAAGCTTTGAGGACAAAGCTCTTTTAATGGGGGAAGAATGTCACACCCCAAAAATTTAAGGTCAATATTTTAAACTTTTTCGACAATTTTTTTGACTTTTATACGTTACGTTTGGATCCGGCAGTTTACCGGGAAGTTAACCCGCGTAAATCTGAAAAACATCATCGGACGCGTTCTGACTTCGGATTTTGATTAATTTAGATATTATATGAGTTATTTTATCCTTTCTAAGTGTTTCATAGTTTACGATCACTCCTGATATTTATTTTTATGCTTTAACGTTTAAATTGCGTTTTTTGCGTTTTTGACCTAACGAAACCCCGGAAACCAGAAATCTTTTCGTGTAAACTTTAGTTATCGTCTATCTCATGTTCATAAGCCAAAAATTTCTTTCATCCCTCCCCCTCTACTCAAAACACACGCATACACACACTTAATTAAATCAAAGAGCATCTTTTATCCTTATTTTGAATTTCAAAAATAAAACACCATCACATGCAAGATAGTGACACCTTTGTATTCATCTTCCATGCATGAACATGTGATTCTTACACCTCTTTGTCTTCATTCACTCATGAAGGACCACAACTCCACTAAGCATTTGATTTAATTTAGCAACTAGTGATTTAAGCTTGAACCCCCCCCCCCTTGTGGCTTGTGTTTGCGTCCGAACCCAACCACACACACCTTTGGTGTGTGTTGGTCACTTAGCCATTTGGTTACATATCTTTGACTAGTCATGAGCCCTTAACCTAGCCTTTTCCTATAAATACCTTGCATTCTCATAACTTAGGGTTTTCTTATTTCATAACCTCAAAAATCACACAACTCTCTCTTTTTCTCTCCTCTTACTCACGACACACACATACATACATATACTTTTCATAGTTTTGATTTCTTTCAAGATTTACTCATTCCAAGTTCATTTCTAAGAACATCTAAGGTGTTTTTGAAGTATTGGTTCTTTGGTTTAAAGGTTTTTCTTCAAGATCTAAGTTAGGGTTTCAAGATTTGTTGTTGGGTTTTATAGATCTATTATTTTAGGGTATAGATCTTGTGATTTCTCTACTTGTTCTTCATTCTTGTAAGTGTCTTGAATCTTTCTTTGTGTTTTTTCTTATATTCTTCTTATATGTTCAAGATCCATACATCCATATGTTATGTTTTAATTTTTGAAAGATTTTAAAGACAAGATTTCATAAATAATGATATTACCTTGTTTTCACTAGTTAAATATTATGTTCTTGGTGAGATGAGTGTTAAATGAGAGTTGCAACAATAGAAATGAAGGGAGTAGGCTAGTCTTAGGTGTAGTTTTGTTATGGTTTAGTTGTGAATGGAGATTAAGCTAGATTAAACACTATTGTGAAGTTTGGGTGGATTTTGGTTGCGTTTTTGACAAAAAGTACTTGTTGTCCCAAATTTGTTTTGAGGTTTTGGTCGACCTAAAAATGTTTTCATTAGGCATAAAAGTAGTTTTGGGGAGCTCGTTTCGAATAGATAGTTTTTCATATATCGCACATTAAAATTGAACTTAAAACGGCTAAGTTATAGCCAAATAAAACTTGAAATATTTTTTGACAAAACCGGATGAATAGTGTGCTGATGTGAATAGTAAAATGAGTTTTTGGACATTTTTAGATTGTCTAAACACTAGCGAAACATATAGTAACACATACCTATTGATTAGTATCATTTAAAGACGTCGTTAACATATTTTAGGAAAAGCGAGAAAGTTACTAAAATTAGTAAGTTTGGTAAAAATTTAGCGAAACAGACATAGAAGTTGAGCGATTAAGGTTAGTTAGTGCGTTTTGAAAATATGGAAACTTAATAAATATAGAGGACGGTATTAACGTTTTGAAACTAAAAACTTTCCTAAAATTGAAACTTTCTAAAAATAGTAATTTTTGGTTAAACGCCGAAACTTAACGAAAAACTATATGTTTTTATTTCGTCATGATTTGATAATCAAACTAAAGCAAACACACATGGATGTCTTTTGGTGATTAACATATTGTGCAAGTCTTGGCATACTTTCCGTGTTTTTGAGACGCGTTATTATTCTAGGTCGCGGCTATATTTCTATATCATCGTTTACTTGCGTGATTATCATTTGCTCATTTTTGCTATGGTGAGTTCATAGCCCCATATTTTACTACTTTTACTTTACTATTTTGGGGTGAGAAACATTGCTTGTTTTTAAACTATGAACACAGTTACTTTACGTTTCCTTTTCCTAATTACGTGTTGCCTAAGTAGCGAATAGGCCACTAATGCCCGAATTATCATGAACCGTCAATTGCTTAACCGACCATATTGGTTAAGCAAGTGCAAATATTGTAAATAGATCTATTGGGATTAATTATCCCTATCCAGGTAAGTAGCGCTTACTAGTTTTGGAGGTCCGAACAAACAGATATATACCATGTCGGAATGTCAATAGGTGATCCTGGTCAGATACCTTTAGAGCGAGGAATACTATTTGGCATATAAAATGCTTCCTTTTAAATTGAGCTTCGGTGTCATGAGCTTAGTGTAAACGTAAATGCTTTTTATGTGAAGTTGTATCTCCTATAACTGTCACGTGCGTACTGTGAACTTGTGGTCCACCTTTAATATTAAATTTAAACCTATGAATTCACTCAACTTTATGTTGACAGTTTTAGCATGTTTTTCTCAGGTGCTTAGCTATGGATGCCTTTGCTTGCTTTATGGTGTTGCCTTGCATTGGACCGATTTTCAAGAATTATGATTATTATCTATGTTAACATCGTTGTCAAACTTTAAAACCTTTTATTCGCTTCCGCATATTATCGTTGGGCCTATGTAAAACTTTAACTATTTTAATTAAAGCAACGATTGTGGATTTTAATCGTACCCTTAGAGGCCGTTCTTTGTATCTTGTGTGATGTGTATTATGACGTCACGCCTCCAGACACGTATTTCCGACTAGGCCCCGTTTGGGGGTGTGACATCTATGACTTCCTCTTCCGTATTAACAATTGCGTTATGATCGTTGTCCTTAGCCGCGTTTAGCTCCATGGTCTCTTCTTCCTCAGGTTTATCTTCTTTTCTTAGAATGACAATCGAATTGATGAAATGAACACATTTTGGAGAGGAAGGGTTCCTATTTTGTTCTTCTAAGGATGATTGAGATAGATATTTTAGAGAGAGTAATTTTGATGGGCTTTTGATTCTCTTGCTTCGAGGTGCTCCCTCCTTGAGGTGGTCAATGGATACGAATTTACGTAAGCCATGGAGTTTCATGCAGTGTCATGAGCGGGCGTGTTATCAAATTTTTCAAAAATGGCCTTCCATAAGGTGTTGAATTTATTGATCACGTCATCTTGTTTTTGTTTGAGTTGAGATCCAAGACTAAATAGTCTTCCCTCCTGACAAGAGTCAAAGTTTCTTAGTGCTTTCTCAATACTTGTTCGGTAATTAGAGGAGTAAGTGGAAAATGTACCATTTTGTGGACTTGTGAAGGTTTGAGTTTGTGCCCAATTAAAGTCAGGTTTATCCTTCAAAGCATTAGTGGCTTCATTGAAGTTCCTTGGTCCTTGGTTTGTAGTGATCACTTACCTCCCACTTTGTCGGTACGCGAGGATGCGTAATCAACAAAAGCTTGCTCGGGATTTTCCATGCAGTATTGAGTGTCATGGGGACCACTACGGATCTCGCATGAAGAAGCAACTTTGTTCACTTGAACGAATGATTTAGGAGCAAGATGAGCTTCCATCAAGCGTTAGACTTGAGTTTCGAGCTCGATGAGATGACGGTCGAATGTACTCGGGACATCTTCGACGTTTCTGTCACGAAGCTTACCACTGGTCGACTGATCGATGGTTCGCCTTGTGGCGAGATTGACATGGTCATAAAAGATTTAAATTTGAAGTCAAAGATTGATGCCATGATGAGGGACTTTTTATAGTAAGTCCTTGAAACTATTCCATGCTTCAAAAAGAGATTCACCTTGATGTTGTTGGAACATCAGGATGTCATTTCGGAGTTTTGCAGTCCTTCCTAGTGGAAAGAATTGAGCAAGGAAACGAGTAGTAAGATCCTCCCAGGTGGAGATGGATCCTGCTGGAAGACGTTCAAGCCAATTGCTAGCTTGATCGCGAAGGGAAAATTGAAATAAACGTAGGTGCGCCATTTCCCTATTTGCAACATCAAGGTCATGTGAGTCCATAAGTTTTAGAAAATCCTTGAGATGTTGGTTTGGATCCTCGGACTGAAGTTCGTGGAATGAGCATCCGTTTTGCACCAACCAGATGGTGTCGGATCACAAGGGCTCCACATTGTTCCCATCGGGTTGCTCAATGGTGTTTTGGTAGCCTTCGTGGATAGGTTTGGAGTAATCTCTAAGAGTACGGATATGATGTTTGTTTTCCATAGAGGTCACGAATGGAGTTTATGAAACAAATAACACAAAGAAAATATAGACTAAAGAAAGCTAATAGACAAAAGATGAAAGTCTTACTTGATAGGAATTAAGCGAGTAGACCTAAGCGAAATAAAATTTGAAGCCTAACTATTCCCCACGCATCGGAGCTAAAAACTTGATGCGGTCGTCGTAAGGACTTCACAAGAAGTTTTACAACTCCGTAGGCAGAGCACCTAACCATTGTAGTGTAGTAAGGTAAGACTCAGGGGTTGTTATCGTTCTCTAGGGGAATAGGTTGGGAAGGCTCAAACAAAATCTAATAGAGGTCTAAGGGGTTGAGAGAAGATTCTTTTTGTATTTTTATGTTTTTATAAAAGCAGGTAAAAATCATGGTTTGAGAGATTGGTTTGGTTTTAATTAAACTAATAATAATTCTAAACTACTTTGGTGATAACTATATGATAAATGAACGAATTTACTTAATCATGCACTACTTCTTAGTTTGCTTTTCCAAATCCTGTTGCTTTGTCACACTTGTGATGATCTGTGTAAGTATTTCCTAAGTCATGAATGAATTACACGAACCCGCCGTCAACATAATATTCCGTTAAGGCAACGCACAAGTAAGGTAGTATGAAGACTATTACAAGGCCCCTACGAGTATATTACATGCATTTAAAACACTTAATAGGGATCAACCATATTAGGGGTAAGGTAGTATGAAGACTGTTACCGATGGTATCCTTTCTACACACTCGCGTTTCCCTAGACATCTATGCTAATGTAATATTTTATGGCTAGTTTTCTAAAGCCTAACGCGCACATCTATCACAAGAAGCAAAATTAAAAAGATCTACAAACTAAGTTTCATACAATCATAAGTAAATACTACAGGATTTAGCCTAACATATTATAAGGAAGTAAAGAACAAGAATTAATCAAACAATACATAGACATATTGAATGATAAAAGATAAAGCACTTGATTAGAACATGTGTTTATGACAGATACAATAGGGTTTTGACACCCTAAAAATGGCCTAAATAGCAGCCAAAAGCGTCTTCTAAAAGTAGGGTTCGGTTCCTAAAAGTTACACACTAAAAATCATAAAACGAGTTTGTATATATAGAAAATAGATCGCGACGGCGTCGCAGATTTTCTGACGTTGTCGCTTCGACAAAGCTTCTAGGGTTTCTTTTAAGGCGGTGAAGAGTCGTAGTCTTTGTCCGTTTCTTCTCCAATTGAGCCCAAGTCACGTGTATTTCCTTCAAAAGTCATCCAAGTGCTAAAAAAAACCGATTAAGCACATAATCTAAGTATATTTGCATGATTTAGGAGGTTACATGACCCCGAAAAAGTGTATAAAATGACACATCATCAATGGCATAACCAAAAATTCTTAGATGGGAAATATTCGGTTCTTGAACAAAAACCAACTGTAAGAGGGAGAAAGAAATGGTGACTTGTTGGCTTGATACAAATTAGTATTGCTGCATGTCACACCCCCAAATAGGGTCCCGTCGGAATAGTCAAATGGGGCGTGACGTCATACATATCTCAAGTACAAAGCATAAAGAACGACCTCTAAAGGGGTGCATTTTAGTAAAATCATAACTCGTGGCATGAATTAAAAGGTAAATAAGTCTTACAAACCATTTCAAAGTGATTAAAACATAACAAAAGCAATATGAAAACATAGCAGAATCAATAATAAAGTTTTGACAAAAGACAACGAGTATGAATAAAGATAGTCTTGAAATCAGTCGAAGCCACATTGCACATAGACTTCTAATAGCACACCTTGAAAATCCAAGCTAAGCACCTGAGAAAACATGCTTAAAACGTCAACATAAAGTTGGTGAATTCATAGGTTTAATTCAAGCGTAATTATAGTGGACCACAAGATTTTAAAACGAATAAGAGTTTGGAAGGTAGTTGTACGTTTATTAAAGAATGTGATAAATAAAAGAATGTTAAGCGAATAAGAGTTTGGAAGGTCGTTGTACGTTTATTACAAAGGAAGTGTCCTTAATAAAATTTTTATGTGGTAGTCGTAGTGGTTTTGACTCGAAGAAATGTGTTACGAAGTTAAATATGGAGTATATTAGAAAATTAAGAAATAAATAAATTTCGGCATTTTACCCGGTAACCCAAAATAATGATTTAGATATTATGATAAATAATGTTTCTATGTTTTTAATTTACGTAACTTCCCGACAGGTCACCCATACTAGTGCTACCCTCACACGAGCACGCTTAACTGTCGGTAATTAAGAAAATACGTGGATATAAAATGTAAATATGTATTTTAGTTTATGAAACTAATTTAAGTATGTATGTATATATATATATATATATATATATATAGTAGGGATCCAGTAAGAAGTAAATTAAAATAAGAAGTGGTGAGAAGTGACTAAAACCACACATTTGAGATGCAACGAATTGCATTAGATGCATTTTTATTCATTTAGATGCACCATTTGAAGTTTCGAACGTTAATTTGATGCGTAGATGGTGCAAATTGATTTTCATGATTTTGACACATGCAGAGGAACAAAAAACAAGAGAAAAAATGAAATGCATCTAATATACGTATATGCATCTAATTAAAAGCTAGAAAACACATTATGATGCGTTATAATGCATCTAAGATTATAGAGATGCATCTAATTTAAGTCGGTGCATCTTGGATATGCGGTTATAGTTACTTCTTATCCTTCTCATTTTAAGAAAACTTCTTATTTGATCCTAACTATATATATATAGCTAGGGGCTAAGGTTTATCCATTGGGATTGGGCATGGACGAACCTCGACTGGGCCAGCATTGATGAAAAATGACAAAAGAAAAACTTCTCCCATCGCATCATTAACCGGTGTAGGATGAAAGATCAGGTCCAGGATTCGAGTCAAATCGACCTTCCCTCTCATCTCAGGGTGAGGCAAGGAATTCAAGCAAATGTTCGTTCTTCAATATCTCAAGAAGTTGGATTAGCTGCTCCTCCGACCCGGAGTGGATTCTAGTGGAAGGGCAGAGCAAAGCCTTGCAGTAGGAAGGTGTTCGTTGCTGGGACGGGTTCAAACTGGACTGAAGGGAGGAGGAATTCAATAGTCCTCTCTTCCTGGGGATTCATCACTGGCTAGGGCTTTCGAATCAAAGCATGGGCATCTGCAACTAAGAGGGAGCAGTAGATCGTCGATGGAAGAGCCATGTCAGTCAATTTCTATTGGGACTTCTATGGATTATGGATTCGACTAGAGCGACTCCTAGCAGTAAACTAGTATAAAGGGGCCCTAGACGCAGGAGCCACTAGCCGGATCGACCAACAAATGATAGGCCAGAGGGATGGGCTCATTTGACTAATCAGTGATCCATAGGCCTACCTAACACAGATGTCCCTGAAATAGGGGATTGGTTGATCAGAAAGCTCGGGCAGGAGTAGGACATTCTATACAATTCCGATTCGCTAGCCTCTTAAATCCCATTTTTTCATCGGGGTGAATTCTAAGGTTCCTTATTCTGGTTGTAAAGCGGAAGAAGAGGGAGAAGGTTTCATTCCACCAGCAGCCCACGTTTCCGACCCGAAAGGAATTGCAAATGAAAGAAGAATCTATGTGCACTATCCATGGAGTGGAGTGACTATTCTGAATCTCCTCTTCTTTATCTCCCCCTTTTTTACCTTTGGCTATTACCGGCTGGCAATGCTTGGCCCAACATTGGATTTGTTTGAAAACAATACAAGCAAGGTGGCGTTCATTCAATCAAAGCTTTTATGCCCTAGTACTAATGACTCTCTTTGGAAAGCAAGGAATGCAGGGAACAAGTCTTTCCTTTCCATATTGATTCTCCCTCTCACATCGGTTCTGCATCAGATAATGGGCCCATGCTTAAACTTTCTCTTTTATTATATTGGCGCCCGATAGGTAGGCTATTAGATTGAGTCGAAAGCCTACCTATAAAGGTTCCAATTCGAGCGAGAGCCCAAATGGGGGAGGCGAGAACATCTTGATCGAAAGCTTCACTGTTCTGAATAGTGAGAAAGACTTTTTCAAATTTGATCAAATCGATCGATCATTTTTGAATATCTTAGGTGGGCCAACTGACCGACCGAGTTGGGCTGGGCGTCCATGTCACACAACCTTTCTCTAGCCAAGAATCCTATTATTGATTGAATCGAGGCGATCTAATTCATTGGAAAATGCAAAATCTACCGTTTTCACACTCAGAAAAACCTAGAATAGAGGAAGAGTCACCAAGAAAAGAGCTAGGTAAGCAAGCAAGAAGGAGAGGCTAGAAAAGGCAAGGGCTCTCCATCTCTAGGAACATTGTGTCCAGGATCTGGTAATCTAGAGCCTTGCTTCTTCTGTTCAGCTTGTATTAGCTTGTGCTTTATTACAGGTAGTCATTCCCCCGTTCCTTTAGTCTTTTCAACGGTACTTGAATCTTAAGTCGCGGTCATGTCTCGCCTCCCGATATAGTGACCAATTTCATGTTTTCCTCGAATTTCATTAGTTACAGGCTCAAGTGTCTATTCATGCATCTTCATTCCAAAGGCGATCATATCCATTGAGTGACTGTAACTGCTATCGTTTACAGTTAATAGTTCTTAACCAACTTTAGAGCTTTATAAAGCTTTAAGAAAGAATAAGGAGTAAGGGGGACCTTCGCTTCATTAGAAATTGGACCCAGACCTTCTTTCTTCTCCTACGGAGCCTTGATAAAGTAACTGGCAGTAGGTTAGTACAGTTCTCTTGCTTGCGGATTTTTTCCTGCGCTGATTCAGGAGTCTTCTTCTTTAGTCTAGGATTCTAAAAAAAGAAGCGGCTGGGCGAGAACAAGAAGGGGTCGTCGTCCGGCGGCCGTCTACTAAGCGAAGAGCCGCTCGCTTCCTTTTATTCGCACATAAGATGTGTAGGTATCCTAGGGGAAGAGAAGCAAGCTAGCCCTGCCTACCTCCCATCTATATCTATAGGTGGCAATGGTAAGAGTTGGTAAGCATGGTAACTGTATCGGCGGCCGGGGTCGGTGCTCTGCGTTCTATCTAGGTTTTGCTCTTATGTACGCCCGGGGAACCTCTTCAATAGAAGAACCCGTGTGAGTGGGAAGGGGTTGAATCATTCATTCATCTTTTATGTCTTTATCCGTGATCCATTTCATGTCAACTCTAATTAGTTATAAAAAGGCCTACTTTACAAAGGGAACGTAGTTTCTCGGGAGCCAAAAGGTTCCTGGTAACTGGCTGCATCGGCCCGGTAACCTTCGTTACCATCAGCATTTGATACTCTCTCGATAGCTTCAATATTTCACTGAATTTGGGGTAATAAACCGCAAGCCCTTCAGAAAGAAAGAAAAAAAAGATAAGAAAGGTTTGGTTACGGGAACCAACGGTGAAGAAGGTTACCTACTTTTGGTGGACGTGGAGCCAACGAGTTCAGTCGAACAGCGTAACGAGTCTAAGGTTACAGAAGCATTCGCCAACTTTGATAGGCATAGCATTGCAAGCAAATAAAGCAGAGAGCTTACCCTTTCTTTCTATTAGAGTCGTGAGCTTGTTGTAGTCGGTCCTAAAGGGAGAACCTTTCTGCTTACTTATTATATCCCCGCATCCTTGCACGGCTCATTCTTTTCTTCCCCCTCTCACCCAGGCCATATGGATTATAGCCAAGTGGTAAGGCATCGGTTTTTGGTGCCGGCATGCAAAGGTTCGAATCCTTTTACTCTAGATTCTCAACAGATAAAACAAGCTAAAGAGAAAAAGGTAATAGAAAAAAGAGAAGGGCAAAGCTATAGCTAAAGAAATAGCTAATTTGAGATGATATAGCTCGACTGTTAAGGAAGAGGGGAGATATAGCTCGACTGTTAAGGAAAGAAGAAAGAAAAGCTCTCTAGCCTAAGATTCATTGCGAAGGAACAAGCTAAAGGCTTCCGAAAGATAGTAGAGATAGGCAAGGTCTTCTGTGAGTGAACGAGATAAGGCAGTGTTGTTCCGGTGCTTTCTTATGAGGATCGAGGCTGTGTTGTACCACCTGGGTAGGTGCTTCCTTCGCGAGTATGTCTGTTGATTGCGCAGTGTCCTATCTGCTCAAGTCAAGCTTTCCTGCAGGCGAGACAGATGCCGATTCTACCTCTGTCAACTACCTCTTTCTTTTTGATTTTTTCACTCTTTTTTCAATCAACGATTGCCACGTGAAAGCTCTAAGTCAAGAAGTCAAGCCAGCAAGAAAGTGAGAAGGTACGGTTTCATCATCCTAAGCTACCTCACCTCACTAAGTCTAGTCTATGCCCTCGGATAGAGATAGGGTGAATGCTTTGGTCATACTAAATGACGAGGCTTACCGAAATGCTTTGCCGTAACGCAGAGAATGCCTCTCAAGCAGAATCCGAATACGACTCTTGCTAAACAAGAGCTCTTTACTGCTAAGTTGATCACAACTTCAACAACAGCAAGAAGACGACTATACTAGCCCGCTGAAAGCTTTAAACATTCTCCTTTCTCGAGTTCCTAGCCGGTTCTAGGGTTCGAGAGAGAAATTCCTACTATAAAAGGAAGAAGGTAATCCAATTAGTAGAATGCTGCTTTCTATCGGTTGTTCACATTCAAGCATGGGTTAGTTCAGAGTCGGCAAGGGGAATCAGAGAAAGGGTTGTTTAGTCAACAATCATGACCGAGGGAACATTTGTTCGCTTTATAGGTACCCCCTAATCTACTAGTCATCGCCTTTGAGCTGGGAAAAGCATTTACCTGGAGTTGGCTATTCCTTCTTCAGCAAAGGAAAGATGCCTTGATACCAAGACTAGTTGCGTCTTTTTCGACTAGTGAGTTGTTGTCGTCACTAAACTCGGGCACTGAAAGACCTTTCAAACTATAGTGGATCAAATAGCTGCTTATTCTTCGGTAAGGAAGGTTGTTCGCCAGGTAAGGCCTTGGATTGCTTGTTCGTAAGTCAGTACAGCACTAGCACAGATGCTTTTCATATCCAAGAAAGGAATTCCTTTGAATAAAAGGGAACGAGTGGAGTGCAGCGACCGTACCCGAGATAGATCTGAACCAACGGTTGTGGAGAATAGGTGCAACGGGGAATCATGGGAATAACGAGAGGGTACGTAGGGACATGGCTGACCAAGCTCCTTTTTCTAACGATTGAAAAAAGAAAGACGTAGACCCGGGGACAAATCTTTCACTCACTGAGAAGTGAAAACCTGTGACTAGATCGTCCTGAAGACAGAAAGGAATTGGTCAACAGTCACAACAGCGAGTTCATGCAGTTAATGAAGGTTTTACATTCTTCCAGTTGAATGCATACTAATTCGTCCTGTTTTTTTAACACCGTATGCGACTCCACTTAATGTTGTAACTTTTCATTCCATGCTAAAAGAAAAAATAGTATTGATTGAAATGTGCTTTCAAGTTTTAAGCATGTATGTTTGAAATGTGCTCACTTATTCTTGTATCATGTACATCAGGAACTTTGAGGGAAGAAATTAAGAGTGCATGCGAGTACCGTCCGTTTGAGAAGTGTGATTACATAGCTCGAATATCTAACGAAATCTGCTGCAAGAAAGTGGAATATGTTTTTGAGAAACTGGACGGGATGAAAGAAACGATTGACGAGTATCATCAAGCCGTTTAACAATTGGCTGGTATATTGTAAGATACATGCTCCATCTGTTTGGACCATTTAACCTGTTCATTTTGTACATCCTGAAATAGGGCTAAGCATGGCAGATCCAAAACCGACCCGGACCAAAAAACCAGACCGGCCCGACACAAACCGGACCGAATCGAGGGATAGTCGATCCGGTCTCAGTCCATACTTTTTGTTAGAATTGGTCCTCGGTCCGGTCCAAAAAAAACCCGATGATTATGCCGTGTATAACCGGACCGGACCGAAGACCGAACCGGACCGGACCGTACCATTTTGGTCTCGGTCTTGGTCCGGCTTTTGGAAAAATTCAGTCTCGGTCTCGGTCTCGGTCCTGTCTTGGCCGGTCCGGTCCGGTCTTTGGACCGTGCTCACCCCTGAAAGGGAGTGATAACTTTTTAATCTTTGTATTTTGGTCATTGTTGCGAATAAACTGCTCGTGGGTATAATGAGATGGTTCGGATCATGGGTATGGTGAGGTCCTGAGAAGTTTTAGGTCGTGGGTATGGTGAGGTTGTGAGATGGTTCTGGTCGTGGGTATGGTGAGGTAGTGGGACTTGGGTCATGGGTATTGTGGTTGTGAGATGGTTTTGGTCCTTAGTGTGGGGAGGTCATGAGATGGTTCGAATGATGAGTATGGTGAGGTCGTTAGAAGTTTTCGGTCATGTGTTTGGTGAGGTTGTGATAAGTTTTGGGTCATGGGTATGGTGATGTTGTGAGAAGTTTTGGGTCGTGGCCTCGTGGGTATGATGAGGTCGTGCGTTGGAACTTTTTGCTTTAAGGTTCTGACGGGTTATGTTACATGTGCGAGGTTTTTGTTGGTTTTTAACCCGTTTCATACTTTCTACATGGTGTTTGCCATATGTGTTAGCGTGTTTGGTGAGTTTGCTAGACTAGAGTTGTATCTTAGTATGTCTTATTCACTTTATGACCCACCTGTTTGATCCTAGTGTTAGTGTTGGTCGTCGGTATTATCGGTTACTTATGTTCGAATTCATGTAACTTTTACCATCTTGCTAGTTTATTTAATATATATTGTCGTTCAAAAAATATTACTGTATATGAGATGTATAGTGAAAATGTGTTCAAACCTCACTAGATGCACAATGTGTTAGTAAACGGTTCATAGGATGCCCACGTACAATTGAGTCAAAGACCCGCTTTTGCCGGATAACCT
>BQNB010063768.1:0-35560 GCA_026074375.1 Tanacetum coccineum | reverse complement strand
CATCTGACACATGTTTATCGTCTGAAGAAGGCTTTGTACGGTTTAAAGCAAGCCTCTCAGGCATGGTATGATACCTTGTCACGTTTTCTTTTGGACAACAAATTTTCTAAGGGGGCAGTGGATCCGACACTATTTACTCAGAAAACAGGCAAACATATTCTTCTTGTTCAAATATATGTAGATGATATCATTTTTGCCTCGACCGATTCTAAAGCATGTGAAATATTATCCTATGAGATGAGTTCTAAATTTCAAATGTCAATGATGGGACAAATGTATTTTTTTTAGGCTTACAAGTTTCTCAAAATCCCGGAGGCAATTTATTAATCAATCAAAATTTGCTCTTGAAATATTAAAGAAATTTGGGATGGATTCGTGTGACCTTGTTGATACACCCATGGTGGATCGACTCAAACTAGATGAGGACCCCTTAGGGATTCCAGTTGACCAGACTTGATTTTGTAGTATGGTTGGCTCCCCAATGTATCTCCCCGACCTTGTATTCGCTGTATGCATGTGTGCTAGGTATCAGGCTTCGCCTACCAAAAAGCATATTAAAGCACTTAAACGGGTCTTTCGGTATCTCAGAGGAACCATTAATTGGGGTCTTTGGTATCTGAAAGACACCGCTATGGCACTAACGGCCTATGCAGATGCGGACCATGCAAGTTGTCAAGACATACGAAGAAGTACGTTAGGAAGTGCTCAGTTCCTTGGAGATAAATTAGTCAGCTGGTCATCAAAGAAACAGAAGAGCACTGCGATCTCTACAACAGAGGCTGAATACAATGCCATGTTTGGATGTTATGCTTAGATACTTTGGATGAGATCATAACTTACAGACTATAGCTTTGTCTTCAATAAGATTCCCTTGGATTGTGACAATCGCAGTGCCATTGCTATCTGTTGTAATAATGTCCAGCACTCTCTATCTAAGCACATTAACATACGACACCATTTTATAAGAGAGCAAGTTGAGAAAGGTGTGGTTGAATTGTACTTCATGACGACGGATTATCAGCTCGCGGATATATTCACCAAAGCATTGCCAAGAGAGCGGTTCGAATTTATCCTCTCGCATCTTGATATGAAGAGTATGTATTCGAAAACTCTTAAACTTCTTCAGGAAGGAGATGAGGAGTAAAGGATGGTCCTCCTATATCCTATGTAAATATGTATATAGCTTAAATCCAAAAAGAAAATACAAAAATATAAAACCTATAAAAAACCATAAAAATCAGAAAATAGAAAATACCAAAAATAGTTTTTCAAGACATGTCTTCCATTTATCGATAACATTTACAGACCTAGAAATGTCATTCAATAATGACACGGGTCTTTAAATGAAGCTCGAACGGAAGTTCAAATTTTTCAAAACATGTCTTCATGGCTTGCAGTCATTTCGGACTGCATCCCGCTTTTCAAAATGAGGAAAGCATGTCGCCAAAAAGACGGCTGTTCCTAACAACGGGTGATTAATTTCTCCCGGGTATGGGTTACTTGATATAGAAGAGAAGTCTTCTTTCTTTAACCAAATGATTTTTCGTCTATGATTCTTCAGAAAATTATTTGTGTTACCCACGGTGGAAAAATGTTGTTTGAAACTTAATCAGACTTGAATTTCTCAAAATTTGGCACTCAATCAACGACTACAGCTCTTTAAATAGAAAACGGGTCATTGATTGAGGGGGAGAGTGTTTTCAAATTTATGACATCTAACAGGCATTGTTAATTTATCAAAATATTTGACTGGTAAAAGTTTTTATTAAATGGGGTTTCAATTTGAAGGGGAGTTAAAGTTATTTTAACTCAAAAGGCCAACGTTGTCAAGCATTTGTGAGTATAGGGACTTATGTGCAATATGCTAAATGTTTCCTAGGCTTATGAAATTACAAGGACCATGTGTGCCAATTTTGAATCTTGCATAAACCTTATTAATAAATTAAACCACAAAGTAATGGTCTTAGGAAGTTAAAGGACCAAAACTGCCAAATGATGAAACCATTAAAAGTATAAAAGGAGGTAGCGAGTTACTGTTGGTCAAATCTTGCAAAAACCAGTCAAACCATATCCCTAAAAACCCTCTCACGCAACTCGTTAGGTTGAGCTTTTCTTTGATTCGTGATTTATGTGGATTTTAGTGCCAAGGTATCTTTTGTATAATGTTCTATATCTAATAAACATATTACATCTAGAACATGGTTGTCTTAATCTCACTAAAGCGCACTAAATTAATGATTTCGACTTCGTTTATCATCTAAATCTTTGTTAATGTTTGGAATGATGTTTTACTTGCTGGGTTAGAGTTAATATGTATGAATGATGCCTCGTTCATGTTTTATTTGCATCCCCTTTCATTATTTTTGTAGTATGGATGATTTTCGTGGTGTTTCTTAATTTTTATTAGTCAAAGACCCTTGATTGTTGTTGTTTGTTGTTTCTGGATGTTGCTAAATGTTTAATAATGTTGTCTAAGCATTTATCATGTGCCTCCTTGAACCTTTTTGCTAGTTTTGTGATTTTAGGTTATAGAGAGTTGTTGGTGTGCTATGTAGCGAGTTAAATGATTTTTCTTGTTAGCGAGTTTTTGTCATTGCTTATCAGCGAGTTATAATGAATGTTACCAAGTTAATAATATTATATTATCATAAACAGAAAACTCGCTAACTAGTAGCAAGTTGATGAAGACTTTATTTTTTATTAAAATATTCAACTCGCTACTTCAAATTTTCCAAATTTAACAGCGAGTTAGTATTTTAATAAGAATATTCATAGTGAGTTGTAATTAGCGAGTTATCACTAGCGAGTTGAATGTCATCTCTTATTTAATTGTGTGCAGGCAACTCGCTATCCCTCAGCGAGTTAAAGAAGATTTTATTTTATTATAATATTTATCTCTCTATTTCAAATTTTCCACTTTGGTAGCGAGTTAAATACTTTTAATAAAATAGGTCAGTGAGTTGTCTGCAACGAGTTATGTATTTTATCAAATATCTTTGGGTCAACTCATTCCAAGGTTGACTTCCCTCTGAGCAATTGCTCCCAACTAACATCATATATCTGTATGTATGTCCTGCTGTTGGATCTACGTGTGCAGATACTATGGCTGACATGAACATTCCTACGAATGATGCTCCTGCTATACAAGCTCCTGCTGTCGCACCACCGACTAGAATGGATGATCAGATATTGCCGTTAAGCAAGTGGGTACCCATCGGCAAGAGTAACTGCGTACTCGATGTACACAAGCCTCAGAGGAATCCTATCTTCCCAATTGCTGTGGCCTTACTGAAGAACACTAATTTCTTCAGGGCCTTCACGGCATCCTCTACGATTCCGGCTATCTACATTCAGCAGTTTTGGGACACCATGTGCTTTAACTCATCTACTGGGTTGTACATTTGTCAGTTGGATGAGCAATGGTTCAATCTTCATAAATATATTCTCAGAGATGCTCTCGATATCACTCCAGCCAATGATAACAATCCCTTTGTGGCTCCACCGTCGAGTGATACAGTTATCGAGTATGTCAACACGTTGGGATACCCCAGTACACTCAGGAACGTGTCAGCAATGTCTATTAATGCTCTCTATCAACCATGGAGAGCCATCTTGTCTATGATCAACATGTGCCTTACAGGAAAAACCGCTGGATATGACAGGCCAAGACATCCAGTGCTTTAGATAATTTGGGGTATCATTCATCGCTCCAACATCGATTATGCTAAAAGGATTTGGGAAAACTTTAATCCATACAGACATTTCTCACTGACAGAAAGAATCTAGCTACGGCTGCACGTGGAAAGAAGAAGACCGCTCATCTGCTCATTCCAAGTGTCAAGTTGTTAGCCTCAATTTATTGAGTCGAACAAGGAAGTTTGGTCACTCTACGATGGAACTTCGGTCTTTAATTAGTTAACGTTGTAATAGGAAAGTATCGGGAATCGGGCTCGATAGTTAATCTAATATTGTATATGTTTCGGGTTTAATCCCAAGCAAAACCCGAGCCCGGGTCCTAGTTAAATATCCCGCGCGTCACTTTTAAGTGTCGGGGTATATAAGGAACTTTTCCACTTGGAAAAGTAAGTTGTTCAAAATATCTAATAATATCTTTTCTCTTTTCTCTCTCAATTCTCTCTCTAGTTTCTCTCTCTAGAACAACTCTCTCTTTCTCATTTCTAGTTCCGATTTCGTGATCGATTGTATGAAGTGAAGTGTTATCGGGATCCTACAATTGGCATCAGAGCTACGTGTGGATTCGTGTGGTTCAACAAGATCAAATTCGTGGTCAAAAATAAGTCAATAGAAAAAAATCAAACCCGAATTTTTGTGCTTAGATGTGTGAATGTTTATGTTATTAAGCAAGATCTAGGCATAAGGTAGCTAATTGTGCAAGAGAAATCAAGTTAAAAGGTCAAAAAGGGTGATTATAAGGCGATTTTTGGTGAAAAAAATCGTATTTTTCTTGTTGCGTTTTGACTTTTTCTTGTTGCGTTTTGATTTCTTCTTGTTGCGTTTTGACTTTCTTCATGTTGCGTTTTGATTTTTTATTAAACAGGTTCAAAACGCAATCATTGCGTTTTGGTTAGAAGAAATTTTAAAATATTAAAATAATCAAAACCCTATTTCGAAAATTTTTTATGGATGCCCCCCCCTTTTGCCCCCCCCCCCCCCCCCCCCGCCCCCCCCCCCCCCCCGGGGGCTTCGTTTTGGATATTTTTGAATATTATATTGGTTGCGTTTTGAGCATTGCGTTTTGACCATTGCGTTTTGACCATTGCGTTTTGACCATTGCGTTTTGACCAAATCTCAACCACTGCGTTTTGATAAAGTTCATTGCGTTTTGATTCAAAAAACATTGCGTTTTGTCTAGAAATCTTGTGTGAAGAAAAGGGTTTCAGTAAAACAGCCATAACTTTTGATCCGTAAGTCCGTTTTAGGCCCGTGACCTCTCAAATCGAAGAGAAAAATGTGACGGATTACGTTGTAAACACCGTTAAGCTGGTTAAGGATTTTTCGAAGCCCAAAACCCTCGTTTACTATGATTTATTGACATTTTTCAGTTTTTTGGAATTTGTGTTACACTTGTTTTTGTTCTAGCTCACGGCCCATCTGTATTTTTAGGCCCGTTTTAGATTGGTGAGCCTATTAAAAATCTGCTGTAACCGCTAGCACAGATAATTATCTGTTTTTATAACAATTGAAATCATTGGCCGATGATTTCCGAAGCAAATCATCACGGTTTTCTATTGATTTGTAAAATCCTGTTAATTCATTATCAGTTTTAATCATAGACGTGTATATCCCTGTGAAGTGAATTGCTTACACATCCACAACTTCAATCAATCATATCCAGTAAGATCCAACAAAATTTTCCACTTCATAATTCAGATAAAATGGAAAGAAAGAATACCTTATCTTCGTGTTCAGATTCGGAAAAACAACAAATGCAACTAATTCAAGACAAATCAAAAGAAAGTTGCATGGTATCTTTTCAACGACTTCATTCACACCTCAAGTGTCTTTTAAACAACGACTTAAAAGGAAGTCAAACCGAGGATGGATTCAAACGCGCATTTACGACAATTTTTTGTCAAGATCTAGAGACTTTCACAGGCACGATGTTCCTAAACATATGTAACACCCCCAAAATTGGGTCGCAGCGGAATGTGTTTCCGGGAGCGTTACTTCATAATACCATTGCACAAGTCATGAGAGAACGACCTCTAAGTGTCGTTTGAAAAGTATTCTTGAAAAGTTTGGACTCCAATGTTCCTCAAATAGGCCAAGCATCTATTTCACCTGAGAAAACATGCTTAAAAGGGTCAACATAAAGTTGGTGAGTTCATAGGTTTTCGTAAGTATAATTGTAAATCCCAAAACTATATATATAGGTCTACAGTGTTACAAGTTTCGCCCATACAAGACTTGCAACACATAAACCGACATATATAGGTTTCCTTATATAAAATCCCAAAAAGTTTCAAGTATATATTGTAATGTACAGACTCGATATTCCTAAATGTTTCAAGTAGGATATATAATGAACACAATATCCCATCAATGCTTCAAGTAGGTTATTTTATTGAGCACTATATCCAAAAATTGTTTCAAGTAGTATTATAATGGAACAATATCCAAAAATGTTTCAAGTAGATATTATAATGAGCACAATATCCAAAAATGTTTCAAGTATATATTGTAATGAGCACAATATATCAAAATATTTCAAGTATATATTGTAATGAGCACAATATATCAAAATGTTTCAAGTATGTAAGAGAAATGATTACGATTACTCTAAGTTCATGGAACTGCGACGTAGACTTATAAGTATGCCACTTTATTCAAGGCACGGTAAAAATTCATTAGTATTCAGTGTTGGCCCTGTAGACACCAATCCAGTCGTAATCCGACATGATATAACGTTCGTTAGTTCGATCTCGAACTAGTGAGAGCTAATCACCCGAACGGGGGTTGTCAATCCCCAATAGATCTATTTTATAACATTCGCGCTCACCCTCCAAGTGATTTACAGTTCATGAAACCTAAGCTAATCCGTAATTATTCTTAAAAGTCAAGTATGTGTTTACGTCCAAAAAGTAAACCAAGTATTGTATCTCATCGCATGACAAGTAAAGAAGTGCATAATTCAATTTGAAATCAACCATGTAAATGCATTTGTAAACAAGCATGTTCTCACCCCAAAACTTATAAAACAAATCATGTAAAACGTGGGGCTATGAACTCACCTTGAGTTCTGATAATCCAAATATCGCAGATAAAGCGTCACGTAAAAGATCGAATGCAACCTAAATTATCATAGGTCGTATAAGTACCGAGTACTTAAATATAATCTTATAGTTGTTACATCGTACTATCGTTCGGGCTATCATAATTTAAGAGGTCATGACATGACGTTCGAGGAGTTAGGACACTTTAAATCGTAAATCCAACAACTCGTCGAAACGCCATCCGAAGAGGCCTCATTATGAAACTCCCTAGTAATATAGTACTTTGATAACCACATAATATTCTATATAGCTCAATCACCAACTAATGGTTTTGGAAAAAATTTTGTTTAATAAGTTAAAACGTTTATAATTACCGTTTTAGTAAAACTGGCATAACTTTTGCGTTTTAAGCCCGATTCTCGCGTTTCTTATGCCCATCTTTTCGTATTAGGACGAGTTATCATAATTTGACATTTTCGATATTTTGACCCTCTGGTGAACAGTTATTTTACTGTTCACATCAGACGTGAGCTTTATATAATTCGTATTTGTTGTCGTAAAACCCGTAAAGTGTATTTTTTTTTTTTTTTTTTATTTTTTTTTTTTTTTTTTTTTTTTTTTTTTTTTTTTTTTTTTGTTTTTTTTTTTTTGTTTTTTTTTATTCGTTATGGCTCCGTTTTTAATGATTCTTTCGAGGATGTTCTCGTTTTTGAAAGTTCTATAATTTTATGAGGTTTACAAAAATATAACTTTCTGTCATGAATAGTAACTTTTATAAAAATAGTTTTATAAAAGTATTAATTGTCGTAAACTCGCGAAATTCATAACTCATTCGTTATTAATTGAAAAATTACGATTCTTATCATTTTGGAATCCTAAAAATATGTTTATTGTAAAATATCAACTAGCTAGTTTAGATATTTTGTTTTTAAAAGTCATTTTATAAACTCCGTTTAATTAACGTATAACTCGTTTTTAACATAACTTTTTCGTTATTAATCCGTTTAACAAGTTTCTTACTTTTTCGGAATCGTCGTGAAATGTATTATTTTATAAAAATATAAAATCCCCCGTTTGGAATTTGAAAACTTTCTGTCCCAAAATGATCTTTTATATAATTTATATATATAATATGTTATATATACTTTTCAACCTCACAATTTACCACAAGTATTTTATAATTATAATATCATATGTATATACATATAATAATGTCCATATGTTCATATTTGTCCAAGATCATCAAGATAACAAGTTGTTTACTTTCATGAAATCATAAATTTCTAAATTTAACTTTTAATTACAAGTTTTTATATGAACTTTTTATGCTTAAACCGAGATTGTACAAGACTTATATATCCTTTATTTCATGATATTACACCATTTTAATTAATATGTGAGAAAGGGTACAAATTCATAAATCACAAGTAAAATATTATTATTTTCATGTCTTCAAAGTATTCCTAATGGTGATTTCACTATATAGCATATCAAATACATAAAAACTCATAAACTAAAAACATAAAGGTTTAAAGTAGACCTTATGATGTATGATGATGATGAGAAACAAATGCTAAACCCGTGTTTAGCCTTAAAACCAAAGCTTGCACTTAAGAAACCCTAGTTTTCTCAAGAAAACCCTAGCTTCCTTTTTCTTAAGTAATACTTGGAAAAGCTTAGCCAATGCTTGGGATCACCTTAGAATACCTTAGAATGGATGTGTATAGGAGTGTATGGGTTGTAGAAAAAAAAATGCTATGGATTTGGTTTGGTGCTTGCTTGATGCCGTAGCAATATAGAGATGGGGAGAGAAAGATTGTGAAAATTTACTAAGTGTTATTGTATGTAAGTGTTATATCTCTTATGCAATGTATGTATATAAGATATAGATGACCAAAAAGGTGCAATAGTTAGTCAAGGAACATAGTATGGTCATAGGTATGGTCTTTAGTCAAAGTAAGCTAGGTATGGTGTGGCATTAAAGAAGTATGGCTAGTATTGGGTATTTGTTGAAGCGTAGAAAAGTTTTGGTGGTTCCGGGTATGCCTAAACGTATTTTATCGCGAAACGTAAACACTTTACGCAACCAATAAAAATAAAATGAACAAAGTTAATAATTATACTCAAAATAATTACTTAACACTTACTTGATGTAAACATTTAATTGTTTGATGCCCGTTTACATTGAATGATAATTTTTAGCTTACGCGATTTAACTTAACGATTACGATTTAAAAGCAAACGCGTACAATACTAAAAATAACTTGTGAATTTATTGACGTCGTAAATGACCCTAAAACACGGGGTGTTATAGACTCCCCCCGTTAAATGAGCCTTGTCCTCAAGGCTTAAGACGCGGCACTTGACGACGGTGTGGTCTTTGTGAAGAGGTGTGGGTAAAAAAAAATTATATATATGAACAGTGACCCCAACGGTCATGAACAGTGACTCCAACGGTCACTCCTTCCTCTTTAAATACCAAATTTTTATCCTCCATTTATCCACACAACACTAAATCTTTCACTTGCATTTCTCTTATCCAATCCTCTCAATATGTTGCATATCATCACACTCTTGGCGATGGCGAGCGCGATAGCACTCGGCATTTATCTTGCCTACGTCCCATACGAAGAAGAATTTCAGTATTTGGCCGTAATCCTTGGGCTCCTCGCACCGATCATCATCCTAGCGATTGGCGTGGATCTATGCTTGAAGAACTAGATATTATTGTTAGGGGAGGGTTGTAATAAAACTTGTATTTCCTTTATGTCCTTATGTAATCTTACTTCTAAGATAATAAACGCATGTTGTGGCAACAAATCTATTTGTTATCTTTATTTATGTCTTTCGAATATTTCGTTACCATGCTTAGTAACTCGTTTGCATTCCCCTTCTAAATTGCTTTAACTTGAGAGTTCAAGATTTGTGACGTTGGTTTAATATTTATTGTTGCGTCTAAGGCTCGGCCCCTAGTGGCTTATTCGTTCCCTTCGGCTTAACGTGACAATTATAACCCCCTTTTTTTTAATGTCGACTTTATATAGTAAGGTGGTGTAAGAGTTTACTTAGTGATTATTATTGTTAGTTTGGTTCTTCGTGATGATTACATTTTATGAATACGCACGCACAACTTGATATAAATAGAAAATTGTCTCTTGACAAGAAGTTTTTAAGGTGACTACTCTCAGTATGGCATGGTCCTTCCTGAATTATACATAGTTGATCAGGCTATGTATAATTGAGGACTAACGATGCAGTACTCATTTTCGTCAAAATAGTGTTATAATTTGACTTGCAAAGTAGAAAGTTAAAGTAAGGTTGACGAAATTTTCACAACACATTGATTTGATAGGTAATTTGAAATTGTTCGTACAACGGAAATTTAAGAGAAATACAACGAGGACTCCTAAGGAGGTAAAGTCTAAGATAGTTCCAACTTAGGATTTATTAGGCAAAGCGAGACAACTTTCTCTTTTAAGCTTCGATCTCATCTTCAATGTTGTTAGGGTCTTGATCGGTTTCTCCTCCTCTTAAGGCAAGCACCATTCCATGTGTTCCAGTACCTTCAGCTTGGTTTCCATGGTTTCGGTTCTTTAATTTTGGGCAATCACTCTTGTAGTGCCCTTGGTTCCCACATTCATAACAAGTGAGGGTTCTTTGATTATTAGTAGCAGCAGAACTCCAACAGTCTCGGGTCAAATGACCGACCCTCTTGCAGTTTGCGCATTTTACAGTGCATGGGCCATTGTGGTGAAACTTGCACTTGTTGCATAGTGGTAGAGTTCCAGCATACTCTTTTCTTTCACCAGTCCCAGCGGCATAAGCTCAGGCCACATTCTGCCTCTTGGGAAGTTGTTGCTGAGCTTGGCAGTTGTTGTCAAGTTTCCTCTTGTTCTCAGCTTGACGTTCAACAAAAGTGTTGATTTTCTTATCCATCAACTTTGTTGCCATTTTAGTAGCTTCCTGCATGGTTTTTGGTTTTGACGCCACAACACTTCCGTGAATCATGTCAGGCAAACCACCGACATACCTTTCAACCTTATCAGACTCCTCAGGAAACATTCTAACACACAGTAGTGCTAGTTCTTGGAAACGTTGGTTGTACCCTGTCACATCGGTACCTTTTACTTTCAAATTCCACAACTCAGCCTCGAGCTTCTTCATCTCGTTCCTCGGACAGTACTTGTCAGTCATTTTCTTTCTCAGATCTGTCCAGGTCATTGCATACGCAACATCATGACCAACAATTCTAACGTGGTAATTCCACCATGTCAAAGCTCCTGCCAAAAGAGTACAAATGGAGAACTTGATCTAATTTTCCACAGAGCAGTTGCTTATACAGAATACAGTCTCCATCCTTTCAAACCATTGGGTTAGTTCGACAACTCCCTCAGTTCCTTTGAAATACAGAGGTTGGCACTTCATGAATTCTTGGTAAGTGCATTCTCGAGCAACGCGTTCAGTCCTTCTGACACCCGTTCCCGAAGTATGGCTGTCATCGCCATTTCTATTTGCATCACGTGCTGCCAGTGCAGCAGTAACACCTTGGTCAATCATTGCCTGAAGCTGGGCATTAGTGACAGATGTGGTGGTGGTTGTTGTGATTGGTGTTGACCTTGTGGATCTTTTTGGTGCCATTTTCTTCAAAATCAGAAGAGTAATACGATTAGATTAGTTTAGTTATCTTTGTCATGCTCCAAAAATAATGTGTTGTGAGATGATGTATAGTAAATATGAATGTGCGCTCATGGCATAAATGAACGATTGTAAGATATCATACTTGATAGCTTAATGTTTATGTAGCGCTTAGGACCTATGAGCTTATAGTGCTACCTTGCCTAAAGGAATGTTCCCCTATTTATATAAATAACCCTTATATAAATAATTGTAGAGTATGCGAAAGAATGCAAACTCATCTTTGCATATATATGTAAGGCCCTTATAGTAGTGTACGTACTATAATATAAACACATATATGAATCATGTAAGCATCTAGTAAGACCAACTAATGCAAACAACTAGTGTATGTGTGTCCCGTGAAAAACCCCTTTGTATGAATGCAATGTTTGAAAACGGTTATAGTCCAGCAAAACATTTGACCTGGTTCTCTATAACCTTGGCTCTGATTACCAATCTGTAACACCCCCAAAATGGGTCGCAGCGGAATATGGGTTTGGGAGCGTTACTTCATAATACCATTGCACAAGATATGAGAACGACCTTTAAAAGTGTCGTTTAAAACCGATACATTGGATTTAGCAAAGTGTTTGATACAAAAGCCCGAAGCTTTACTTGTTCATTGTTAAATTATACAAAGATTCTAGTTCGAAAACAAACGTTTTCCCCAAATATGTAATGCAACCAAATCTTTAATGCTATTGACTTCCAAAATAACGACCACCAATGTATCCCTTGCACCTCGTGCCTTATTGACCTCCTGAAAAACATGCTTTAAAACGTCAACAATAATGTTGGTGAATTCATAGGTTTGTAAAATGTATGAGTGTAGGACCGCAATTGTTTAGAGTGTGTATTGCATGGTATACAATATCCAAAACAGTAAGTATTGCATGGTATACAATATTCAAAACAATAAGTATTGCATGGTATACAATATTGTATTCTCCCCCGAGATTTGTAAAGTAAATGTAAAACAAGTGAAAGAGGGGCTATAAACTCACATTGATGATGAAGAACGATTTGCAGAATAGGCATCTAATATGCACAATACGAACGGAAGACGAAGCGGCTCGATCAAGAAGTTGGTTCACTTAACGGTAAGTCCCCATAGCCTAGGAACTGAAATTTGGGTTTTCCCGATGCCGATGAGTGAGTACATCAAGTGACACGTGATTAACAGATTTAGATTCAAAGTTGGAATAGTTTTTTGGTGGTTGGTTAAAATAATGAAATGAAATCTAGAAGGTGTGTATATTTTCTTCATTAATATATTATTATTACTTATGGAAAAATAACCTTATATAATTCCTACGGAATTATTTAACAATGACAATCAAACAAAAGCATAATGAAAAGATATATATACCTTGCAGGGTTTATATAATAAGTGTGATATTAATTAAACCAATTAGTTGGACAACCATTTAATTAATGAAAAGGCTTTTGTACAAAGGTTTGACACATGTTTATCGTTATGAATTATTCAAACCATGTTTGTAAATTTTATAATTCATTATAAAATATAAATAATATTTATTAAATTATATTTCGTTATGACAATTTCGGTTGTATTATGTATTCCATTTTCGGCAAAACTTAACGTTTCCCTTAATAATATATGTTGCAATTTTGCTTTCAATTTTCAAATGCCCGCCGTTTTTTCTAAATTATGTATTATATATATGTATTTATCTAAGTTACAAAATTCAATAAATATTATATTTATTTAACCATTTAAAACCACCAATAAATATTTATCCGGTTTTAATATTTATTAAAACCTTATGTTATTTTTATTAGTCAAAAGTATATATCAACCAAACGAACCCTTATTGTTGTTAATACCAAACTAAACGGACCCATTTCGGGGTTTAGCCACAAAACAAACACCCCTTTCGGCTACCACGTAGCCAACCAAACGCCCCTTCATTTTACCTTCACAGCCAAACGCACCCTTTGTGCTTAACATCAAACCAAACACACCCTTATATATATAAAACCTAACGAACCCTTTTCGATTGTCGCTAACCAAACGCGCCCTAACGGCTGTCACGACCCAAACGCCCCTAATCAGTCAAACCGCAACATAAACACCTCAAATCTTGTTATAACAATTAAACCAAACACACCCTTGTCGGGTTTAACCCGAACCCGACTCACCCCCGGCTGTCCCGACTGTCCCCGCAGCCAACCGCAGCTACCCTACGACTGCTACTAAACTAAGCGCACTCTTTATAGCGGCGGCAGCCCACCAAACGCACCCTATGGTGGCGGCTGCCGCCCCTTTCGGCTGCCAACATCAATCCAAACCCGCGCACCCTTTGGTTGCTTACACAGCCAAACCAAACGCTCCCTTGTATAATCGGTCCAACCCAACATGCCCCTTATGGTGGCGGCTGCCACCGAACAAACAAACACCCCTAGTGGTACAAAACCCAACCCCGACTCCCTCCCCCCCATACCCGGCTGTTACCCGTAACCCACGCACCCAGCACTCTTTGGTGCTTACCACCAACCGGACGCACCCTAAATGATTATAGTAACCCAAACAAAACGCACCATGGTGGTGGTTTTAAACCCGGACGAAGGTGGTGGTGTTGGTGCGTCGGTGGTGGTGATGATTATGATGATGGTGTCAAGATGATGATGATGGCGGTGGCGTGGCGTGGCGTGGCGACAGCGGGTGGTGGTGGTGGCGAGTGGAGGCGAGTGAGGTAGTGGGTCGAGTAGATCCGGTCGTGAGGACCATTTTTGGTTTTGATCGGAAAATCCCGCCGGAAAAGTTTTCCGGCGGCGGTGGTGGTGGCCGGCGGTGGTTGAGGGTGGCCGGCGGTGGGGGAAGGTGGGGAGAGGGGAGAGTGTTTATAAATGTGTGTGTGTATAATAGAGATGAAAATGAAATGAAATGTATAATTTTTTATTTATATATAAAAATTATAAAATGAAGTGGCAAGTTAATAATAGTTGAGGGTTAAAATGTGTAACTTTTTCATATACTTTTTGATAAAAGCGGTTCGGGACTCGATATGTGAGTTGAAAACCAGTACCAGATTATTTGCAAGTTGTCAACCATAGATCGGATTGACGAAGTCTTTACAAGAGCTGTTTTGCCCTGGACTAGCCAGTCCTTATGTTGGTTAGACATGGTGAACTGATAGCCATTTTGTTGTGTTTAGTTAGGGCATAGCACCTCAACAAGTGTTATCCTTTTATCTCCATGCCTAGACTTCTACCTTTACAAAACTTCACTCACTTCCTCAATACAGGCTTGTTTTCCTCATTTTCAATATTCTATAGCAATCCTCCATCATCTTTTCCATCCAAAAGCTTCCATTTTTTGAATAGTTTTGACATACCTCAGCGAGAAAGGATATTTTCTTTCAGACAACATATAAATACATCTGACTCTAAGTTCAGTCAATGTTTCTACAGGTACTCTTTAATATCTCAAACTTTAATGATCTTTTGCTGTCCTAAATTAACTTCCAATATAGGTATCTGTAATATAAGAGTTCTTAAAATGTTTTCAAATTTTACAAAATCCATTCTCTAAATCTGCCTCTAGTCCATCCATCATATTTCATTCATTACAATACTATATAACTCAGTAATGATCTTCTCTAGTATAGATACTTAACATAGATCCAAGAATTAATGTACCACTATACCTCTGTTCCATCTTCCCTATCTATTTGTCACTCCTTTTTCTCGCCTTGCTTAGAATCTTGTAGGTAGTAGTCTATACTAGGTTGTTTTCTAGCTACAGGAACAGATTAATTGGAGTTTTAGTACTTGTGGACAGACTCTTCTTGCTCACAACTTATATGAATCTTCAGAGTCTTTATATAACATGTATGCTAATCCTTTCCTTTGCCATCTGTTTTCTTATTTTTCCAGACTTCTTGGTGGATCATAGTCCTCTTTGCTTCATCTTCTTATAGTCTTTTTGGAAGTCTTTGTCTGAAAGCTCATTCACCAAATTTTTCAAATAGCTTTAGTGGCTGTTAAAAATTATTGGTGAAAAGGATCAAACCATTTCAAAGTTGTCAAAGTTCTTCCTTGACTTATTCAAAACTCCAATTTCTTCAGCTGATGATAAATTCCATGTCCCGTGACTTCTTCAAGTAATTCATTCATATAAGTCTTCAGCTGTGATTGGGTCTATGGCTTTGTTTCTTTTTACCTCTAGCTCTGGTTCTTCAGCAAAATTCTTCTTTCTTTTGATTCAACAAGATCAACACATTTTCTTTCGCAAAATCTTCTCTGTAAGTTCCTTCTAGTATGCTTTTTTTGAAACTCTTGCTTTAGCTTCGAATCTTTGCTCTAATTATATCCCAATCTTATTTGGATAATGCTGAGCTTCATTTCTTGACTTGTGCTTGTTGATTATGTGAAAACTCTCTTCTTCTGTCAATTCTTTGAGCTATAGAGTGAATCCAAGTGTATGTGCGTAGCATCCTCTTATTTCTGTAAGGAATCCAACCTGATAGTTCAGAAAGGCTAGTTCCTCTTGTAGAAATATGTTTCTTTTGACCTTCTTTTGGAGTTTCTTCACTGAGCTTAGGAGCTTTCCCTTCTCTATTGTCCTTTTTATGAGAAGATCTTTGGCCTTTATCAGGTGAAGGAATAGACATTTTAGTACTGCCAGTACTAACTTGTTCACTAACAGTACTAAGTTTAATACTGCCAGTATTAACTCCTTCAGCAGTATTAACTTCTTTAGCACCAGCATCAACTTCTTCTTGAAAAACCAAGCTTGAGACTACCTTCTTTCCCTTAGTCTCTTTTCTTCTCTTATATCTCCTTCCCTTATCAATGGACTTTGGCTTTAGAGAGGCAACTCTGGAGAGGGTTTTGGCTGCTTCAAGAGTATTAGGACTTATGTCTTCCACTTGTTCCTCCCCTGAAGCATTTACTTTTGTTGTAGAAGGAGTAACCAGTCCTTGTACCAAAGAATCTAGAGGATCATCTTGACTTTTCCTCCCCTGAGCCTCAGGTTCTTCCTCTTCAGAATCTGACAAAACCACATTCCTTCTTTTCAAAATCCCTTCCAGCTTCTTCACCTTCTTGACTAACTTCACAATTGCATTCCCCATTGTCAGCTTGGTTTGTTTGAGATCCGTTTCTAGGCTGTCAATTCTTGATATCAACTGAGGAACTACTTGAAGTAAATCATCCACAGTCATTTGTCCTTGGGCCTGTTCTTGTGGGGGTGAGAAGTGTTGGTGGACAGGAGATGGCTCCTCAAAGGTGTGCTCAAATGGTTCAGGTTCAGTTTCAGGTATAGGTGTAGGTGTAGATGTAGGTGGTGGAGATTTTACTAGTGGTGATGATGTAGATGGTACTGGAAGTGTGGATGATGATGGTTAAGATTGAGTCACAACATGATGTTCTTGACCTTATCACGCCTGCCTTTCATCTGCACATCCATGCTATGCCACATATGTAGCCTTTGCTACCTCTAAAGGTAACAGATCCCCCATTGAATTCTTCAAAATCCTCTAGTTGATCCTTGTTACCTGTCATGTGCCCTGAGCATCCACTATCAAATATTACTCTATCTACCATATTCTTCAGTGGATGTTCCTGCACATGAAAAAGAGAAATTAGTTTCTCTTAGGGACCCATGCCTTTACAGGCTTGGGCTTGCCTTATGGACCTTTAGCATTTACAGTTCTAATAAAGTTGGTCCACTGTCACAATTGGAGTTTGGTCTATAGTTCCTCCAATTATAACTTGCTGAGGACTTAACAGCAGATCCCCAATTTCCCATTACAGCATTAGAATGAGATATTTGTGTTGTAGTTTTTGCAAAGGGTCTTCTTACAGATGAATGTGATTTTGAAAAATCCCTTCTTTGATTAATTTGATTCATCTGTGGTCTTTTAGGACTAAAAATGTTTGAGGTCTTGGTAGGTACTGGCTGTTTAGATCTAACAGTATTAATATTAGAACTAACAGCATTAACTCTAGGCCTAACAGAATTAATATTTGTCCTACCAGTTTTAATATTAGGCCTAACAGAATTAATATTTGGCCTACCAGTATTAATATTAGGCCTAACAGAATTAATATTTGGCCTACCAGCATTAAGTTGTACTGATCTAGGAACAAATTTATTAGAGTGATTGACCCTGTTTGCATTTGTCCATACTGGTTTTGCCATCCCATTACCAATATTAACAACCCTCTTATCCTCAGCTTCTCTTGCCTTTTTCTTTTCATAATAGTCACAATCTTTAATCAAATAACTTAGACTACCACAAACAAAACATTTCTTCTTAGTGAAAGAGTATCCTTCCCCTAGTTCTCTTTCCATCATAGCATTCCAATTCTTCCTGTTAACGTTAGGTGTTGCTTGTTCTTTGATTAGTTGCCTAGGAGTTTTTATGTTTGAGACACAACTAGGTGTCTTAAACACATACACTTCTGAAGGTACTCTTGAGATCTCTGATTCAAGATCAACAGAATGTTCAGAGGAAGTTCCAATAGATCCTGCACTGTTATTAGATTGACAGGTAGAAAATTCACTGGATCTATCATCTGATACACTAGGTTCTGGCTCTTGGGGTCCCTTTTTACCATAAACATACAAAGACTCATCAATTTCATCTTGTGGTGAAGGAGTATAATCTCCACTTAAGGGATGTGGTACACCCTTAAAATCATTAGTCTTAGTAAATCTACTGTACAAGGGTTTTCCAATTGAATCCTCTTTTGAACACTTAAACACAGAAAAGTTCATTTCTTCCTCATAACTTAGAACCTCATTGTTTGATTGTATTTCAAATCCTAAGCCAACTTTACTATTTGAACTCATGCCAGAATTAATTAATCTCCAAAGATTCTTGGAAGAATCTTTCCATGTATCTAATGTTTTCTGCAATTGTTCCTTTTCTTTTACAGCTTTCATTCCTATTCTCCTATATCTTTTAAGCTTTTCATCTTTTTCATATATTTCATTAGCCTGGAATGTAAGCTTTTCATTTAGAGAAAGTTGCTGTTTTTGAAAAGTAACAAGTTGAGCTTCTAGTTTCTTAACAGCTTGACTATAGGCAAGTATTTGTGCTTCTTGATCACCTAACTGATTCATTTGTTCATCACACAGTAGTTTAAGAGTATTGTATGAATCAATGCAAGTTGTTGGAACACAAACATTACCTCATTATTTGAGCTGTAGCTAAGTGCATGTTTGGTCTCTTCAAACTGCTGAATGTGCTCCCCAATTGACTAATCCTATCAATCCATTGTTAGCAGACAATCTAGATTCTTCTCTTGCTTCCCGCTTTCTTGATGTTGATAAATAAGTATCTCTTCTTCTTTCCATTCATGTGTCCCTTGCTGTACACTCTCTATGCAAAAGTGACCAGTGTTGTGACAATTGAAGCATTCAAGCTTCTTTTTGTCAAAGCCAACAGGTGTTTTTCCATCCACGCGAACTCTTCTTCCTGTTTTCTTATAGAACTTCTTCATTCGAATAGCAATCATTGCTATCTGCCAATTTATGTCCATCTCTTCAATGTCTACATCATCAATTTGTTCCAGATCTTCATGAAGCAAGTCCCAGTCCTCTGATTGTTTGGCAAAGAGGGAATAGATAACTTCATCAGCAAAACCAGCAGGAACTTCTTTTTCAGGAATATTGGTTGAAGAAGTAGAAGGAGTGCAAGTACTGTAGGCACCAGTAAAACCAGACTTAACCTTATTAGTGCTGCTTTTGCTTTGTGAAATAAAAGCAACATTTTGAGCACTTGAAGATGTTTTTGAGGCACCTTGGATTTCCTGCTCAAAGACTCTAAGGTTATTGTACAAATCATCAATAGATAAAGTGTCAACCTCTGGTTTAGTTCTCATAGTCATTGCCAGATTGGACCATGCTGCGGGCAAAGATCTGAGAAACTTATGATTTGCATCGCCTCAGTTGTACTTCAGCCCACCATGAGACATCCAATGAGAAAGTATATGCATGAATCTGTCATATCCCCTTTTTCAACCTTCTAACTGGATATTTTAATGCTTCAAATGTTGTTTGAAAACAGCTTTCTGCATTTTCTTTGAATTTGCATTACCACCAAACCTAGTTCTGATGGCTTCCCAGATCTCTTTTGCATCATCCATTCATGAATTCTTCTCATTGCTCATTGGAATGGCCACAGCAGGATTTTCTTAGCCTTACCGTTCCTTTTCAACAACTTGAAATTTATGCAGCAGTTACTGGTGAAAGTATTCGAACAATACCTTTATTTCTTTTTTTTCATAGTTGAAATTCTTTTCTTGGAGTTTCCATTCTTGAATACCTTCCAAACTTCATTGTCATGTATCAAGATAATGCCCCATCTTCATAGGCCCATTATATCATACTCCTCCTTTTCTGAATTGGGAGTTTGATATTTGAGATAGCAGTTGTTTGAGGAATCACCTGTTGTTGTTGTTTAGGTGCATCACCAGTGTCTGATGCATCTTCGTGGTTTGTTTTCTTCATCATCACTGAGATGTTGTGAGAACTCATCATTAGCAGGTTGGACCATTTTGTAATGGTGAATCGTAGATAGTGTAGTTTGTTGTTTAGTGATTCTTCTTTCTCAGGATGGTCCCTTTACAAGCTCTGATACACTTGTAGGTCCTTGGTTAGGATCTATTTAAGCCTTTGTAGAGACAAATAGCTAACTTGACTACCATCCAAAATCAACTATGTGAGAGACACTGACTATGAGTATCAAGTGTTAATGCGGAATCTTAACACAAGAATTAAGAAGAACAATGAAACTAATTTGCTATTGATTTCTATTAAGCTCTAATGCTTCTATTGATATTTCAATCACGTACATAACATTGTGCCTTAGGGTTCCTTTTATACACCAAGGAAACCCTAATGGGCTTTACAAAAGTGTGAAAAGATAATACATATCTTTTCCTAAGATATCTCCTAAGATATCTCTAAGATAACTCTTACTATTCTGTTATATAAACAGACTTAACTAGAACAGACTTAACTAAATATGACCAGTACTAACTCTAGTACTACTACTCTACCAGTACTAACTTTAGTACTGCCAGACTTAACTTAGTACTGCCAGTATTAACTTAGTACTGCCAGAACTAACTATTACTACCAGACTTAACTGTTATACTACCAGTATTAAGTCTTTTACAATCTATTTCCCAACAGTACGCGCCAGCACTTTATGGCGTAACACCTCATATTGTTACGCCGTAAGGTATTCGAAATATATAAATAGAGGCCTCATTCAGACACTTCAACATCAACCATTCCACAGCAGATCCAAGGGGTGATCAAGGCCTCTATAGCTCGAAGAATTCCACAAGAAGTCCAAGGGAGATCACACTCATCTTACTTTTATATTTAATCGTTCGTAAACTGCTTCTGTAAGAATTATGAGTTTTCCATCCATGATTATCTTTATTAATTCTTGATGTGTCGTTTCTATGAGCGGCTAAGCACTTCAAGTGCTGACCTAGTCATGAATATATTATCGTTATAATGTTTGTTTCCCGTTAGATCATGGTTTTGTTGGATATCCTTTGACTATCGTGTAACCCTGGGTTTTGGTAGTATTGCAGGTGGTTTATTTAGATCATGTTAATCATGTTACTAGATTACCAACTGAACATGGGATTAGCAGTGGTACTAGGGTAGGTTTGAAATCCTATCCCTTGTGTAGGAACTAACCCTGTTACCGCGAGGAACTCTTTCAGAGAGGGTTAATTATCTGTATAGGTTATTAGACTAGTTCCTGGGATAGTTGGGATTAATCACTATGACTTGGTTGCCCTACCTTCATGACGTCAGGGGGATTCAGGATCGCAGGAATTATAGGACAGACTAAAGATATCTATTCAGGTATGTCGACTTCAGAAACCACCAATGAAACCATGGTGTAACATTGCATAGGAAAACGTAGTTATAATGGTAGTAATGAATTGGCTAGGCTAGCACGCTTCTCTCCCTGATATCTTCTATTACTTTTAATTTATTACAATTACTTTCCTGTTATTTTCATAAATCAACTTAAAACCATTTTCAAACGTGACAATTCAAATTAAAACTAATTGACACTTAGCTCTTGGGACGACCTCGGATTTACCATATCTACACTACTCACGATCAGATTCTCTACCCGTTAGTGCGTTTGTCAGGTGAATCGAGTTTTATAAATTTATAACTTGAATAAAATATATTTTAAAATAAAATACGCATCAAGTTTTTGGCGCCGTTACCGGGGAGCTAAAAATTAGTGTTAATTTGATTTATTGTAATTATTTCCATTTTCTCTCTAACCTCTAATAACTGCAGGAACTATGACGGGAGTAAACATCAATACTCTCACCATGGAACAATACCTAGCATTGTCACGAGAAAACCAGGCACCGGGCATGGTTAAACCGAAAATTGGGGGCAATGTTAAATTTGAAATCAAGAGTCAGTTCATGCGAGAATTGAGGGAAGAAACCTTCTTCAAGAATAAGAATAAGGATGCCCACGATCATGTTGATCGAGTCCTCAACATTGTAAGTTTGTTCAATATTCCTGGAATATCACAAGACGCAGTACTGCAACGTGTGTTTCCGTTTACTCTTACTGAAACCGCTAAAAGATGGGTGGATAGACTCACTCTAGGAACTGTCAACACTTGGGACCTCCTTAAAAAAGCCTTTATCTAGAGGTATTATCCACCATCCAAGACTGCTAAACGACTTGAAGACATCCACAACTTCAAACAGGAAAACGATGAATCATTATACCAAGCTTGGGAACGGTATAATGATTTGCTGTATAAGTGCCAAAGCCACAACATAAAAAGCCATCAAAAGGTAAACATCTTTTATAAAGGTTTGAGCACTATGAACCGTCAATTTCTTGATTCGCAGTGACCAATCCATGGGATGACTCCAAATCAAGCTCTGACAGCAATACAGACTATGGTTGACCACTCTCAAAAGTAGCACGATGGGACATCAAGCAGGAGCCTTAGCAGCAGCAGTAATACTGATGGACTTGTTGCAATCGTAAGTAAACTGGATAACTTAGGACGCGATATAAAGAAGCTGAAAGAAAATGTCCATGCGATCCAAGTTGGATGTCAAATCTGCAAAGGACCTCACATTGACAAAGAATGTCCTCTCAACGAGGAAGTCAAACAGGTGGAACACGTCAACTATGGTGAATTTGGACGCCCCACTCCTTTCAACGGAAGTAATGGAGCCAAGTTTTGTGCAGGTCCACCAGGATACTACACTCGTATAGATAATCAAACATCCTTTGGAGAAAAGAAACCAAACTTGGTCGAGACAATTATAAGTATATGGAAGAAGCTACAAAAAGACAAGTAGAGCATGATGAATGGCTAAAAACTTTTTGCCAAAACACTAAGAATAGCCGAATTGATCACGATAAAATCATCCAAAACTTGAATCTCAGGTGAAAACCTTAACCGCTGAAGTAGAAAAAAAGGTAGCAAAACACGAAGGATGTAAAGAAATTTTCGCTAAGGACGGGACACCTTTGTACACACCTTTCTATTACTCTCCCAAAGAAATCGAATATTTTTCTTCTAATTCAGGATTTTCGGACGACGAAAAATCTGAAAGAACTGAAGTTAAAACTTCCAAGGTTATTACTGAATGGAAATCAAACCTACCAGAACAAATGGTAAACCACTATGTTGAATCTTACATACCACCAATTCCTTTTCCTAATCGATTAAAACAACTTGTTGAGGAAGCCCTAGTTCATAAGACCATGGAGAGCTTAAAGAAAATTGAGATAAATCGGCCCATCCTTAAGGAAATCAAGCAAACGAATAATTATCCTAAATACATGAAAGACCTGGTAGCCAATAAGCAATCAACCGAGGAAGATGATGAAGTTAGGATGAATCCTAGATGCTCAGCTCTTCTCCAGAATCTACTACCTCCAAAAGAAAATGATCCAGGAAGTTTTATTCTTTGTTGCTCTATCGAAAAGTTAGATTTTAACAATGCTTTAGCTGACCTAGGAGCTAGCATTAGCATTATGCCTTTTTCCATGTTTAAACGCTTAGGAATAGGGAAGCTTGAACCAATCAATATGGTTATAGAAATGGCGGATAACACTAAATGCATACCAAAATGGATTTAAAAAAATCTGCTCATAGAAATTAATAGATTCATTCTCCCAGTTGATTTCGTCATACTTGATATGATTGAGGACTTTAGCATGCCCGTCATTTTAGGAAGACCTCTTCTCTCCACTGCCCATGCTAAAGTAGACATATTTAGAAAGACCATTTCTTTAGAGGTTGGGAATGAAAAAGTTATTTTTAAAATGAGAAGTAGTTTTTCCTATAACAAACATGAATCTGTTCGAATGATCAAAATCAAGATGAACGCAGAAGAAGATGAATTAATGAAAATCGATTCTGATTTATTCACATATAATACTAACACATGCGCAATTAACCATCTTTTATCTATTGACACTGATGTGTTCACTTATGATATAGAGATTCAAGAATCATATGAGGAAATTGTTTACAGGTGTAGTTTGATCGCCCAAGAAACAAATGGGGAACTTAGGTCAAACTTAACCTCTACCAAGAAAAAATTACATTGGTGTACCCCTATTTCTCACAAGAAAGGAGTACAAGAAATATGGGCATCTTGCAGCCCCTTTGTTGAAAAATGTGACGGGGGTAGCCTATGCCATAATGAAATTAAATGTTATTAGGAAAGTGAGAACGATGGCAAACGAATTGATGTTGAATGGGAGAATTTAAATTTGAATGATTGGTTACGAATTAAGTTTAGAGAGGTTAGTAAGACAGCTAAGGACAAAATTCTTCCAGATCATTAGAGAAAAAGATTCGGGAACGAATATGATGACAGCGAAGAATTTGAAAATCCTGATGGATGCGGGGAAAGTAAAGAAAATGAAGTTCTAGGAACCATAATAAACAAGTTACATGATGAATGGTTCAAGGGAACGGATGAAGATGACGATGATTTAGAAGGGATTATTGATTACCTTGAACCAACATTATATGACGGATTTATTGATTCGGATGACGAAGAATACAAGGAAAGGAAGTGCAGATTGCTGGGAATGCCCTACATCAAACCACCCCTAATTTTAATTGAAAAGGTCAATGTTACTAGATATAGCATTGGTTCAGGAGAAGTTTATACAAAAATAAAAGTTTTAGGAATGGAAGAATTATCTAGGACTAGGAGAAATATTGCCACCATAAGAGCTGGAATTATGGATGAAATCTTCAGGAATGACAATGAGGAAGAGTCATACGATAAAATGTAGAGTGGGTGATAACGTCATTTTATACATGTTTTAGCGGCGTTATTTATATATATTTTTATCATTTCTCGTGAACTTTCGATACTTAATGGCATAAATTATGTGCAGGTTCACTTGAAGTCATCCCGAGCTCAAAAGAAATAAAGTTCAAGTGTTTACGATCATTAGAAAGAAAGATAGAAGAAAAGAAAACTCAAGGCTAAAAAAAAGACAAAGTACGCCGCACTTATCCTTTGTGCGCCGCACTTCCCAGCAAATTCACGAATTAAAGATAATTAAATGAAGACCACATTTAATCACCAAGTACGCCACACAATCTTTCTTGTGCGCCGCACTTCCTATCAGAACTACAAAGAAGAATTAAATGGAATTAAATACTCCTCGCATTAACACCCTAAGTATGCCACACAATTTCTTTTGTGCGTCGCACTTTTACCCCAGACTTAGCCTATAAATAAGAGCCAAATTTCACACACATTTCATTCATCAATTTAAACTCATTCTACTCATAATCATCCATCTTCATATCATCCTACACCATAATCTCTCATCCATAAACACCATAATATTTTGAAGATTAAAGATGAAACAATGAAGAACAAAGAAGAACACTATCATAGTTCTAGTAAAATAAGGTTGTATTATGATTCTATACTTGTTACGGGTAGAATTTTGAACCATATTCTTACCCGGACTAGTATGTTTCTTGTTACCCTACTTAATTTTTTTTATGAACTTCATAGATATATTTTGAAGATTGAAGATCAAACAACGAAGAACGAAGAAGAACACTATCATAGTTCTAGTAAAATAAGGTTGTATTACGATTCTATACTTGTTACGGGTAGAATTTTGAACCATATTCTTACCCGGACTAGTATGTTTCTTGTTACCCAACTTAATTTTTCTATGAACTTCATAGCCATGTGAGGCTAAACCTCTCATAAAAGACTACTCGGGGAAAATAATATAATAAATAAGCGTTTGGTATAATTATGATCTTGTTAATCTTAAGCTTATGTTATAATCCTATCGTATCTAATCTTATCAACTTTGATTATCAACTTTTATTATATACTTGCATCGGTATAGGTCGAAAGACCCGTTGCGAACTATATAGTTTTAAAGATTTGTCTTTGATCTTTATCGTCTGTGATGAGAAATACACCTACGTTATTTGATAAACAAAATAAATTTAATATAATAGTAACTGGATTATTTAAGTGACATATTTGATCAAGTTAACTAAACATAAGTCTTAAGTTAAACAAGTTAAGTTGTGAAAACATTTTTTGACGAGAAAATCCTTTTTATAAATTAAAGTCCCAAGGTTGAGATCGTAACCATTACCATTGCTTATGAGTTATATAAAATTATTCGAGTAGTCATCTTTCTTCTTATTGAATTCAGTTCAGTTTATTTTACGTTTGTTAAAGTTTATTTTTCAGCTGATTATTCAGACACTACGCAAATCCCTGTAAACGACCTGGTCTTACCTAAAACAATTATACTACATACGTGGGTTATACTTTTACCCGTGTGTTTCCCTGTAATTAATCAGTATTCTCAGTCTTATAAATTTAAAGCTTTTGAAACACATCAAAGTTTTTGGCGCCGTTGCCGGGGATTTCAAAGTTGTTCTGTAATCAAACTTTTAAAATAATTTTTAACACCCACCCTCTCTTTTCAAAATCGTCGTACAGTTTTCTAGAAAACTGACCCAAACAAATTCTCCTTTGGATGCATACACGTGCTTCCAACTCTGAACTTGTTGAACCGTTACCTGAACCTGAACGTACTCTGAATCGAAGACTTCATCAACGAAACAGAAGGGTTCCATTTTAACAAAAAAACAATCCACCTCAACATTCGAGAGTTGTCTTACCCCGTCATCACTGACATCAACTTACTTCTGTTATCACTTTATCTCTTATCTCCCTTTCAAAACCCTCAATCCTACGGATGACGAACCCATGTGGGCTACCGACCGTGTTGTCGCTCTGACTCCCGGGTCCTCAATCACCATTCCCTAAACCGCAAATGAATTTGCCATTAAAGGTAACCACTTAACTCTCATCAAAGAAAACCAATTCGATGGTAGAACCAAAACCGATCCTCATAAATACATTCACGAATTCCTCAGAACATGTAATATGTGTTAGAAACAAGAAAAGTATCGGTCACTTCCAATATTTAGTAGGCAAAGCCCGTAAGTTAGTCAATATTTAGTCTATAAGCTAATATGGCCTAATGGAAAGCCTTCCAAGGCCCATGGCCGGCCAAATATGTGGTATAAATACCTCTCCATGCCTTGGAGAGGGTGTTGGTTGGTTGTATTCTCACATTTCACTTAATGCATTCTATGTTATTTACTTTCTCTCTCTAGAAAATACATCCTTCCTTCTACTTTCTCTCACTAGTTCTTAGTTCATATATCAATGATTACAAGTAGTCTTCAATTGGTATCAAGAGCCATAGAGTGATTTGCTTAGTTTTTGTGTTTGGTTTGTGGTTCGTTTTTACTTGTTATTCCGTATGTTTTTCTTTCTTTCTTTTCTTTTGTATTCGAAGCTTAACAATACACTAAAAGGTCATTTACCTTGGTAAATTTGATCTAATATCATAGGATATAGGTGTATTTGCTTTGGATCAAAGAAAAATTCATTTTTGTTCATCTTTTGTTTTCAAAAAACCTTATAAAGTACTTGATTTTGAAATTTTCGGCTTAAAAACCAAAAAGTTGTCATTTTTAAGGTACCTATAGGTTTAAGAATACTAGTTGAATAAGAAATTTTGGGAAAAACAATCAAAAAGGTGTCTTTTTGTGTTTTAAAGATTTTGAGTTTCGTCCGTGTGTTACACGAATTAGCAATTTTTAGTTCTATCAGAATTAGCAATTTGTGTTTCACCCGAATTCGTAGTTTTTAGTCTCATCCGAATTAGTAATTTGTGTTTCACCCGAATTCGCAGTTGTTAGTCTCATCCGAATTAGCAATTTGTGTTTCACCCGAATTCGCAGTTTCTAGAATCAAACGAATTTGCAATTTTTCAGAAGGCTTCGAATTCGCAATCTTTCTTGTCAGCACTACCTAAAAACAAAGCGATAAACAATCAGTAGGATAGGCTCTTTAGGATAGAAATATTTCTAGCACGGAAACCAAATATGAAAACTAAGATTCTAATTTTGTTACAGATGATCGATACGCCATATCCAATGAAAGTGGATACGCCGTATTAATCAGTTGAATGAATACGCTGTATTGGATAGAAAGTTAGATACGTCGTATCCGATGGAAGTGGATATGCCGTATCGAGTTATCGACCAGAACAGTGTATTAGCAAAACAATTTATATTAAACACTCAAATATACAAGCAATCAATTAAAACTAACAAATATACAAAAATATAAAATATACACCTAATCCAATTTACACTAGTCCTAAGGTTTAATCTAATGTTAAAAAACCAAAATATAAAATAAAAAATCAAGATTAAATTTCACTCCCTGGCAACGGCGCCAAAAACTTGATGTTTCGTTGTGTGGTGTATATTTTTATGATTCAAGTTTTAAATTTATATTTTTTGCCGACTTAACCAAAAACAACACTTTAACGGGCATGTACCCATCGCGGTGGTAGATTCCCATGGTAAGTAGGTGTCGAACAACTGAAGCGAGGTTAAATCTCTAATTTATTTATATATTGGTATTCTAATCTAAGTCAAACCTATGCTCATCCTATGTAGTTGCTACTCTTAATTCTAACAGGTTAAAAAAAGGGGGGGGGGTTCATCTGAAGACGCAACTGGTTTGGTGGTGGACCTATAATCACTTCAAGACAGTTATTTTATTTTTAACCACAAAAGCAAATTAACAGAAGATAACAACGTCGAGCCTATATATTAAACTGTATTAAGCCATCATTAATCCGATTAGAAGGTTGGTTTGTTTATTCAGAGCAATGATTACTTATCTTGAAGAGGCATATCATTCTTAGACTTAGGCGGGACTTCATCCTAAGACCTAGACACATTAATTATGTCATAATTAAAGTATTCGCATAAAGCATCCTTATTTGCTGATTATAATCTATCTTAGGGATTAAAGCAATGGTGATCTTGTTAAACCCTAGCTCATAGAGACTTTACCCACTTACTGCTTAATGGCGATTTATACTTTAGTAGTCCACTTGTCCAACTATCCAATGAAATCAGAACATTATTTGTAGAATCATCTAGATTCACCTACTAGTCAACATGTTCAATAAACCAAAGGCAGTTTTCGTTAACTAGTTAAGCCAGAAGCGTATCCTTGGCACGATTTTAGAAGGGCAATATTTGTGATCCTATGATTCTAGATATATAAATTACTATATGGAGAGCTATCCCGGCATCTAGATTACTTGGTCTGTATCACTAGATCCAGTTGAATGATAGGTCGCATACAAAAGCACGTAAACAAGTATATTGATAAACATAAACAAGCATACAACGATAAATTAAGAAATCGAGATATAAACAACCAAACATTACTCAAGAACAAGAGCTAAAACCTCCTAAAACTCAACTTTTGATCTAAACCAAGCACTAAAACGCACACATAAACGATCTAATCATCCCATGAGCTCTGATACCAATTGTAGGATATTAGAAATCATAACATAGTGGAAGATAGATGGATTAGCCAAATCTAAAGAGAGAAAGTAAGAGAGAAAAACTTTCTAGTGAAAGAAAGTGAACTTGTATAATGAAATGACTAACCACTTCTACCAAGGCATGGAAGAGGCTTATATAGTAGCATACAAAATTATCCCAAGGCCTTGGTATGGGCTTACACATTAGGTTTAATTACCCGACCCAATATCGAACGTCATACGATTAACTATTAACTACGAGCTATAATAAATGGTAAAATACACGGGGTGACCGAGTCTTTTTCTAATATCTAACAGAACGCAAGCAAGGAAAGAAAGAGAGACAATTTTTATAATGTGTGTGAAATAATGAATGAATGTGTGTGTTTTAAAATCATATAAGATAATGTTTAGTACTAGCATGGAACCAACAAGCTAAAATAGTGCCTTCTTGCTCCTTTTTGGGGCTCGAACCGGCTAGAGGCTTCTAGGGGAATCCTAGGAGCGTTTTAGCTCTTGTCGGGTTACTAAATGGTCAAATCTCATGATTTAAAATGTGACCCGAAGTTTCCTAGTATTTTTAATGAATGTAAAAATGTTTTTAGATGAACTTTGACTATTTACACTATGGGTAAATAAGTTAATTTTCTTTAAATTTACTATGGATCTTTAACGAACGTGTCAGGACACGTTGCTTGGGATTTTAAGCCGTTTACGAGAAAATATTCTAGGAATTGATTAATTATGAATAAAATCATCTATACTGAGATAATTAAAGAGAATAATAGTACTAATGATTAAATAGATAATAAATAGATTACTGATAAGTCTCGGAAATTGATCTGACGGGAATAGAAAATGATAAAAGTCTAAGGACTAAAATAGAACATTATGAAATAGAAAATCCACAAGGGTTACATTCTACAATGGTCTGGGCACTATGAACCACCAATTTCTAGACTCACAGGGGCCAGTTCCTGGCATGACACCTGCTCGGGCTATCTAGACTATGGCTGACCACTCCCAAAAGTGGCATGACGGTTCATCAAGTAGGAGCGTAGATAGCAATAATAACTCTAAAGGAATCGCTGCCATCGTAAGTAAGCTAGATAGCTTAGGCCTAGACATGAAGAAGCCTAATGAAAATGTGCATGCTATTTAAGTAGGATGCCAAACTTGCGGAGGAGCTCATCTCGACAAGGAATGTCCTATCAACAAGGAAGTGAAAAGTATGAAAGAAGTGAAATATGGAGAATTTGGATGCTCTTCCCCTTTTAACAATGGAGCTAAATATCGTGTCGGCCCACCTGGATACTACACACGCATAGACAATCGACCACCTTTTGGAGAAAAAAGGCCAAGCTTAGAGGATCTATTAAACAAGCACCTTGAGGAGTCAATACGAAGGAGGGCTGAGATGGGGGAATGGATAAAGAAACTCCAAGAGAACACGAAGATTAACTCACAAAATCAAAGCGCCTTTCTTAAAAATCTGGAGACCCAAATCGAGCAACTAACAAAAGAGTTTCATGCAAAATTAGCTAGTGAAATATCCAATTCATCGGTCGGGCAATGCAAGGCAGTTTATAAGGAACCAATCAACAATACATCTTCTAATGAAACTAACCAAGTATCCTTCATTGCTAATGATGACACACAAGAAGAATATAAGGTGCCAACGAGAGTCTTGCCATGCCAACTACCACCAAAGGAGTTGAATCCAAGAAGATTTACTCTTCCTTGTACTATTGGAAATCTAAATTTTTATGCTATGGCCGACTTAGGTGCTAGCGTTAATGTCATACCTAAATCCATTTTTAAACATTTGAAATTGGCTAAACTTAAGAGAACCGACATGCTAGTAGAAATGCCTGATATGACAAAGAGGACCCCTATAGGAATAGTGCAAAATATACTAGTTAAAATTGATAAGTTTTTATTCCCATCAGATTTTATAGTTATGGACATGCTAAGAACGCACAATGAAACTGTGATTCTTGGTATACCATTCCTAGCTACCATTCATGCCAAAATCAACGTTTTCAACAAAGAAATCTCTTTAGTAATCAGGGATGACAAGGTTACTTTTGATATGGATAAGAAAATAAGTAATTATATGATAAACTCCATTCATAATGATGGGCCCCCTAACCTCCTAGACATGAGCGATAGAGCACCATCAATTGAGTCCTCGCAATTTAAGAAATCTAACAACCTGTATCGTCAAACCAATAACGATAATTATATGCAGGAAAAAATTAGCGAGAGTAAGGGTGCTTAAACCAGACACGAACACCCTAAGTACGCATTTCTGCAAACCCATTAAGAAAAACTGCAAACCCTTAAGTTATGTAACGGGGGGAATGAAATCTATGGTTTAAATGAACAAGGAGTTGTAAAATATTAGTATTGTTATCTTGATAATAAGAGAAAAGGCATAAAGGGGGATGGTCTATCATTTCTTAACTTTCTCTTAATAAGGTACGGGAATACACAAAGCAATGATTTGATTTAGGACAATAGGTATGTGAAATGGTGTAGTAAAAATTCTAGCCCTAACACCCCCGCTTTGATTTTTACTTCTGTCCAAGAAAATTGCAACCCCAGACCAAAGGACTATCCCTTTGAGCAATGGTTATTGACAAAGGTATGACACACTTGCATAAGTGAATCAGTAAATAAGGCCTTGTTAAAATCATGGCTAATTGGTTTTTTTCAAGAAGAACTAGTCAAGGATCCGCGATCAAGAAGCTTTGATGACTACAAGTGGGTATTTGAATTAGAAATAAATCAGTTAGCTGATGAGTATGAATTAGGGATAGGAAAGAGAGGACATATGCTCGATGATATATAGGAGAATTGCAAGAAAGTCTAGGGGGATAATGCATACTGGTGGCACGATCATGGGTTAGAAGACGATGAAAGACAAGAAATTAGGGTAAACATTGAGGAGTATGACCCACCAAAGGTTTATGTGGAAGCTTTTGAAGTAAGAAGATACTCATTTGATAGCGGCCAAAGTTTCATTTGTGTTACTAGTGAGTTGAAGGATACTTTACCATTAGGAAGGGAAAACGGATCTAGGTTCATAGAAATGATCCGAAATGAACTAGATATAGGAGGGAAGATCTGAAGAAAGATATAGCCTCGTCTAGAGTCTAACTTAAAGACTCATGAATAAAAAAAGTGTTTGTCAGGAGACAACCCGTCTTCTATTAATAAATTTTCATTTTTAGTTGGTTTTGTATGCTTCTTACTTAATTTTGCAGGTTCTCTCAGCAAGGAAATAGAGATCAAAGTCACTTTAATTCGTATTCATATTGTAAAAATGTTTATGTTTAGGCGTAACCACTCCAGTTACGCCGTAACAGATTTAGTTACGACGTAACCCTTTACATGGTTACGCTGTAACTAGTTGAAACAAAAATTTTAAAATATTTTTCAACTTGCTTACGGCGTAACTCATCCCTTGATTACGCCGTAACCCATTCTTGAAAACCTTAATTTTGTTTGATACCTTTACAAAAACTTATATAATTTAAATAAACTTTGTGGGTACGTTCTCTGGAAATCCTCACAAGACTTCACTCGTCCACTTGGGCCACCAAGTGGTTTAAAAAGATTGTTGCATATGCTAAATGCAACCATGATTCCTACAAAAGTGAGTTAGGTTTTCCCTGTATATTTTGTTTTGAACATTTAATGCTTATAGTTTGTCTAGTGATTTCAGGGGGATACGAGGTTGCTCAAGTGACGCTTGGCAAGTGTTCATCTCTTGCAATTACCATTCAGAGTATACAGCAATGCTCAAGGGAGTATCTTTTTCTAATTATACTCTTATTCTTGAATTTTCATTTCCTTAAATGTACAATATGGACATTATACAAACCAAGTAGGGGGATGGGAGTAAAATTACTACTTGACCTATATTTGCCTTCGATTTTCTAGTTTTCTTGAAAAATTGTGCCAATTTAAAAAAAAATTGACATGTTTTTCTTACTAAACTAGAATAAATCTTTGACGAGCACACTATTACCCTTTATTTAAATTGGTGAGGTTTAGCCTAATGATTCTGTTTTCATCTATTATACAAAAATCCACCAAAAATATGAGTGTGCCGGTAGTATTATAGACTTTAGAACTTGGCATGTACATCATTCTGAGACCTAATTGATTAGCAGGAATAAACTGTTCAACAAGGCAACATTTAGGAACTTACCTAAAATAGCCTATATGTTGCACTCAATTTTAGTGCAAGATACCCTTAGATCACCCTGTTGAGCCAATCTTTGTTTTTCAACCCTTTATGTTAAATGTATTATCACACCATTTCTTCTTATCCAACCCTATAGTCTATAATATATATGTGTTGAAATCTCTGGATACTTAAGTCCATGGTTCAGGGAAATGGATTCGGAAATTTTGCGCGTTCGTGGAAGACCTATCATTATTGATCCATAAAGACCCCCTATATCATCACTTTTGATATCGTTTATCTCAAGTGGGGGGATATATGTGTATTGCTACAGGGATAATATAAAAAAGAGAAAATATAAACCTTTGTAGCATATTCATGTTGGTTACGTGTTATAAAACCAACAAGTTATAAAAGATATAAAGATGGTGCACCTATAAGCTATCCGTTTGCTAATGATATAAAGATGGTGCAACTAAAATCCATCTGTGTGCTCAAGATATGAAGATGGTGCAGCTATAAGGAATTTGTATGATTGTGAAGGATGGGCTAGTAGCCCATAATTTTGGATCAAATTTTCGCACTTGGATACTTGGACTTATGGATGGACAGTAGCTAGTTATGACAACCTTAGATTATTTATACTATTTGTTTTGTGTATTTTACTAACACTAATTAAATATGTATCCCATTTCTTATCCTATACTTTATTACAATTTAAACCTTTAGCCTACTCGAGTTAAGGAGTGAGCAATTGCATGTGTCTCTCTCATAGATTTGGGCGAGCATGTGTAATTTTGTCACCTTTTCTAGGATCAGTGGTATCGGAAAGAATCAAATACTTGTTTAAGCCGGTATGTGTCACCCTTGTTTCCTTTAAGATCTGTTTAGACCCTAATTCTAGCTGGTGTAGATTTGTGTACTTTCTAAGCCTATGATAGAATACATGTTATGACAGTGCAATTGAGTGATCACCCTGACAATGAAACACTTAGACTAGTAAGAGTTGAGTGATTTTGATCCCCTTTTCGTAAGGTGTTCGGCTTTGATGTTTTCTAGCATAAGTAAATTATGAATTCATTCCTCCGAGTTAAATTGGGGAAATCTTCTTATGAATTATTCTGAAGGGTCTACTTAAGGGCAGGTAGAAGTTAAGTGGGGGGATATTTGATAACATCAAATAGTTGATACTTTTTGGTATCAAAATCACTATCAAAATGCTTGTAATTATTGTATAAATGCCTGAAAATGATACTTAATCACTTTATATTTCGTTTACACGAAGAAAATGAGCATTTGAGCAAGATACGCGAGATTTGGATGTGGAAATCAAGAAAATTAAGGTTTTTAAGGCCAGTTACGGCGTAACCACCCCGCAGGAGTTACACCGTAACCACACTAATGAAGAAATGAGTAAGCATCCCTTATTAATGCGTAACCACATCATTAACACTACGTCGTAACTTGCCACGATGAAGAAGGATTACTTATCCTAGTCAGCATTATGACGTAACCATGGCGTTACAGTTATGCCGTAATACATTTTAAGCCTATATCCGGGAAGCCCACATCAACATGGTTTCGCTGTAACACACCTCAACAGTTACGACATAACCAATTCGAAAACTATAAATAGAGACCTCATTCAGCACATTCGACATCACTCCTTCCACCACAGTTCCAAGAGGTGATCCAAGCCTCTAGAAGTTAAATAATTCCACCAGAAGTCTAAGCGAGAAATCACTACATTTAATTTTGTATTTAATCATTCATAAACACATTCTGTAAGACTTGTGATTATTCAATCCATGATTCCTTTCATTTACTCTTACTGTATTATTACCGATCGGCTAAGCACTCCTAGTGTTGGCCTAGTTATGAATTTACTTTTGTTATGATTGTTCCTCATTTATTTATCGTTTGAATTAGATATCCTATTTTTTGTCATTGATCCCTGATTTTTGATAGTATAGAGGGTGGTTTAGATTCAGTTCATTCTCTAATTAGGCT
>BQNB010063767.1:8488-35560 GCA_026074375.1 Tanacetum coccineum | reverse complement strand
TACTACCTCCGTCCCATAATAAGTGTCCACTTTGATATTTTTAAGTCTTTTTTATTCAACTTTGACCATAAATATTTTTATTTGTGTTAAATAATACTTGATAAAAAATATATGAATGAGTTGGGTTTTAAATGTATTTTCATTGGTATAATTTTCATCAAATATCATGTAACACAAATAACAATATTTATAGTTAAAGTTGAACAAGAAAGACTAAAGAAAATCAAAGTGGACACTTATTATGGGACGGAGGGAGTATAAAGCAATGACATACTTTTCATATTAAGTCTCGCTTTTCGAAAAAATTTAATACATGGATCGTACTCGGTTTTGAAAACCATTTGTTTTGAAAACTAGAGCCACATGGATCTGGTACCAATTGTGGAAAACATAGAGGGGGGTGAATACATTTCCGATTAAAATCTAAAAACGTTTGTATCAAATCCCCGATCAATCGCGACGTAATATAAAAAGTACCAAATATGATTTATGACTATATGAAAGCATAGAATAACCAAGTAGTCACAACATAAATATAAACATCAAATCACAACACAATCACAAACATAAAATAAATAGAGAGCGATAAATAAAATAGAGAGCAATCCGAACATGATGATTTATAGTGGTTCAGTCATGGAGCTTGACGACCACAGTGAGAGATTGTTAGTGCAAATATTACGATATTTAATCTACACATTCTCTTTTGTTTTGATAATGACAAAATATATATTACTTGTAATATATAACATTAAATTTACAAGTTACTCATAATCATATATTGTCTCAACATACATCATCACATCTCGACGTCTCGAGCCTTCGTATGTTACAACACAGGTTCGTTCATGTTTGTTATGTTGTATTATGATCAAACCTCATTTCATATTTTGCATCTACAAGTACTTTATTTAAACAAGTAAACTCTATTTTGGCAAGCCTCAACTAAACCTTTATACACAAGTTTACTTAAGTAAAAATAAAATACAAAATGGATTTTACATCATGCATGACATCATACATATAGTTGACCTTTATGTATTGTCACATCATATCTTTCCAAATCTAGCCATAATCTTTGAAAATTTCATAAGATTTTATAAGTTTTTTATCCCAAAATCCGGATTTGGTTACTGTAGGCCGGTTCCCTTCAGGAACACTGGCCGGTTCCATTCTACAATAGAACTGGCGGAACCGGGCTACAGTGCCAAAATTTTGCCTATAAATAACAAGCCCAATCTCACCATTTTCTCATCCCCTTTCACACATACTTTCTCTCTAGTTTCCAGCCGTTTAGATATGTAGGAACACCTTTATTAATCATTTTCATTTTTACATATGATCATAATACTCTAACATTCATTTTGTTGTAAGCATAATTTTATGATGATCCACCAAAGCAAGTTTGAAGATCTTGCCATTTCCATCCACCACCAAGCATACCCATATGTAGATCTAGATGATTGAAGATATTGTCATCCACCACCAAGCATACCCATATGTAGCTCTACAAGATTGGAGATCTCATCATCATCATCCTTTTGAAGGCTTCCTAACATTGGAAGTTCATTTAGATTATGCATTCAAATCCATTAGACACATTTGTCTTGGATCATCATTACATAGACATTTGTATCATCTCTTCGTATCATTTGATTTAGACTAGATGGTTTATGTGTTTGTGCCATAAAATACAAGGTTTGTTATGTTGGGCCATAAAACATAACGCGGTTTTGGGTTGGTTCTACCCTTTGTGTAAGAACCCGGTATTTAGCTTTGTACCGGATAAAGTGTAAGCGACGATGGATTGGTTCTACCGGTGTTAGGAATCGGTATTTAGCTTAGTACCGAATAAAGTGTAAGCAACGTTGTGTAAGGTTTCCTCCGCCAAGAAGGGAGCTTGTTGATCTAGTGAAGTAACTCTCGAGTTGGGTACTCGGGGAGTGGAGTAGGGCGGAGAGGAGCTCCGTGACCAAACCACTATAAATCATCGTGTTCGATTTGCTCTCTATTTTTTTATCGCTCTCTATTTATTTTATGCTTGTGATTGTGTTGTGATTTGATGTTTAAAATTATGTTGTGATTACTTGGTTATTCTATTCTTTCATATAGTCATAAATCATATTTGGTACTTTTCATATTACGTCGCGATTGATCGAGGATTTGATACAAATGTTTTTAGATTTTAATCGGAAACGTATTCACCCCCTCTACGTTTTCCACATAAAGCATTGATTTTATGTTTTTATAAAATAATACATGTCACAAGGATCATAGGCATATAGAGAACTCAAAAAACCGATTTATAACGAAAAAGATACGCCATTTGCAAGTTATACGATAATAAATGCTTTTATAAAAGAAATTTTATAAAAACTTATTCTATACACATCTGATATAAATGATTAAGTATTTTTCACATAAAGTACATATTTTTAGGATTTCAAAACATTAAGAATCATAATTTTTCGATCAATAACGAAGAAGTTACAGATTTTTCATGTTTACGATAATTAAAGTTTATAAAAATAATTTTATAAACTATAAACAGTAAAAATCACTAATCAACTCAGATACATTTTGGAAAATACATTAGTTATATAAAACTTTTAATTATGAATGCGTGCTCGAAAAAATCACTAAAATTAAAGTTAAAACGAATAAGATATGACTTTTACGAGGTTTACGCTAATTAAATTTATAAAAGTGCATGAACAGTAAAAAGTACTGTTCACCAAAGGGTTGAAAATATGAAAATGTAACATTTTGATACATCATCTTAATACGAAATCGTGGACGTAAAGAACGTAAGAAACGAACTTAAAACGATAAAGTTACGCCATTTTTACTAAAGTAATATTTATAAACATTTTAACTTTATAAATATGATTTCACAAATACAATTAGATGGCGATGTAGCTATATAAAGTTATATACGGTCTTAGTTATTCAAAGTACTTAGTACTCATACGACCTATAATTAATTAGGTTGCATTCGGGCGTATTCGTGACACATTTTTTGTTTGTGATTTACATTGTCGATTTGCTCACTCAAGGTGAGTTCATAGCCCCACGTTTTACATTTATAATGATTTACAAGTTTTAGGGTGAGAAACATATGCATGTTTTACAATTGGACGCAAGTGGACATTTTACATTACGATTACGTGTTTGCCTAAGTAGCGACAACCCTCTAAGCCCATTATCATGAACTGTCAATTACTTGTTGTGAGCGCGAATGTTATAAATAGATCTATTTGGGATTGACATCCCCGTCCGGTTGAGTCATGCTCACTGTGCCGGTATACCAGACAACGAACTTATACCATGTCGGATTTGGGATGTTGCGGGTTAGAACATCATCACGGGCAATGTTGGTAATTTATATTGCAATTCATACATGTCGAGCTTCAGTGTCATGAGATTAGGGAAACGTAATTACATTTTATGATGTTTGCATCTGTTACATTATCATGGGGAAAACTTGCGGTCCTACATTATACATTTACAAACCTATGAATTCACCAACATTATTGTTAACGTTTTAAGCAATGTTTTCTCAGGAGATCAATGAGGTACAAGACAAGGGATACATTGGTAGTCGTTATTTTTGAAGTCATATGCATAAAAGATTTGGTGGCATTAGCAACACGTAATCATAATGTGAAACTTAACCACTTGTGTCCAGTTGTAAAACATTGCATGTTTTTCACCCCAAAAACTTTGTAAAACAAAAGCATGTAAAACGTGGGGCTATGAACTCACCTTGAGTGAGTAATGCCAAGTGTATCTCAATAACGCGTCACGCGAATCGATCAAATGCAACCTAAGTTATCATAGGTCGTATAAGTACCGAGTACTTAAATTGATAACATTGAATGTAATCCTATAGTTGTTACATCGTACTATCGTTCGGGCTATCATAATTAAAGAGGTCATGACATGACGTACGAGGAGTTAGGACACTTTAAATCGTAAATCCAACAACTCGTCGATACGCCATCCGAAGAGGCCTCATTATGAAACTCCCTAGTAATGTAGGTATTTGAATAAACCACATAATATTCTTTATAGCCTCAATCACAACTAATGGTTTTGAGTAAAATTTGTGTTTAACTAAGTTTAAAACGTTTATATTTACCGTTTAGTAAAACTGGCGTAACTTTCGCGTTTAAACCCGATTCTCGCGTTTCTTATGCTCATCTTTTCGTATTAAGACGAGTTATCATAATTTGACATTTTCGAATTCGGGACCAAACTGATGAACAGTAAAATTACTTGTTCACATCAGACTGTAAGTTATATATTTGTGATTTAATTGTCGTTAAAACCGGAAACGTCGTATTTTATTCGTTATCGCTCCGTTGTTAGTGATTCTTTCGAGGCGTTTCTCGTATTTGACAGTTCTATAATATTATAGAGGTTAAAAAAATAAACTTTCTGCCATGAATAGTAACTTTATAAAAAGTATTAATGTCGTTAAATTCGCGAAATTCATAACTATTAGTCAATTAATGAAAAAATTACGATTCTTATCATTTTGGATCCTAAAATAATGTATTATTTGTTAAAAAATATCAATCTTGCTGTTTATAATTTTTTATAAAAATGTTTTTTAAAAATTTATTTACGACTACGTGTATTACGGTTTTAACTCGTTTTTACATAATTTTTTCGTTATTAATCCGTTTAACAAGTTTCTTACCTTTTCGGAATCGTCGTGAAATGTATTATCTTATGAATATATAAAATGGATATGTTAAATTTCAAATTTTGGACAGAATGTTTGTGATAGTTTGTTAAGTCCATATATATTCTTGTTTTCATATTTTTCACTCTTGCAAATTAACCCCATGTTTATTGTTCATATATATCATATTGTGATTCATATAATAAGGGGGACCATGGTACCATAATGTTCTCATATGTCCAAGTTTTACAAAGTCCATATTATACTTTAACCTTAATTTCATAATAACTTTTTAACACAAGTTTATATTTAGTCACTTTTACATATAAACCATAAGTGTACAAGTGTATTTCTTCCAACATGACTTTATTTTAGTGTTCTAATAACATGATTAAAAGTCCATAAACAAGATTTACATGCCATTTGCATTACTTCCACTTGAAACATATTAATTGATCTTTCAAAACCCTAATTAGTACATGGTCATTTTTACACCAAAACAACATGATACCATATTTTATCCTCCTTTTTAACATGATATATGTAATAACACAACATATATAAAAGTAATCCATGTGATCATTTCAAGTAGAAATCTCATTTTCATGATAAAATCCTAAATGGTGATTTAAGCTAACATAGAATAACCATATGCATAAAAATGAACATTATAAGAACATAAAGAGTTCAAGTAAACCTTATGAGGTATGATGATGATGATAAACAAGTGCTAAACCCTTGTTTAGCCACAAAATCCAAGATTGCACTTAAGAAAACCCTTATTTTCTTAATAAAAACCCTAGCTTCCTTTTCTTGATTAATACTTGTAAATGGTGATTCAATGATTGGAAACACCTTAGAATGTCTTAGGATAGATGTGTATAAGTGTGTATGGGTTGTATAAAAATTGATATGGATTTGGTTTGGTCCTTGATTCTTGCCGTGAGCTAGTAGAGAGAAAAGGGAGATGTTTTGAGTGTTTTGTGAAAATTTATCTAAGTGTTAAGTGTGTATGAGTTAGTTGTATGTATATAAGATGTATACTTGGTCAAGGAGACATAAGGGTGTCCTAGGGATGGCCTTAGTCATGGTCATGGGTCAAGGTATGGCTCTTGGTCAAGGTAAGGTAGGAATGGGGTTGACAAGATGAGGTATGGTATGTAATTGACCAAGTTGCAAGTATTATGTCAATTTTCATGTATATCTTTGTACATGATGCAAGTAATTCGGCAAAACAAAGATATATATTATATATTTTTGTAATTTTTATGTATTGGGTATAAAAGTGGGTATTTGTTGAAGCGTAGAAAAGTTTTCGTGGTTCCGGGAGTGCCTAAACGCAATTTATCGCGAAACGTATACACTTTACGTATCCGATAAAAATAAAATGAACAAAGTTAATAATTATCCTTAAAATAATTATATAACCCTTGCTTGATGTAAACATTTAATTGTTTGATGCCCGTTTACATTGAACGCTAATTTTTGGCGTACGCGATTTAACTTAACGTTTACAATTTTAAGCAAACACGTACAATAATAAAAATAAATAGCACATTTATTGACGTCGTCAAAGACTTGAAAACACAGGGTGTTATAGACTTCCCCCGTTAAACGAGCCTTGTCCTCAAGGCTCACAATGCAGCACTTGACGACGGTGTGGTCTTGGTGAAGAGTTGTGGATATTTCTTCTTGAATTGGTCTTCACGCTCCCACGTGTACTCAGGACCTCTCTTGGAGTTCCATCGAACTTTGACCAATGGGATCCGACTTCTCTTCAACCGTTTAACCTCTCGGTCCACTATTTCTACCGGTTCCTCAACAAAATGAAGTTTGTCGTCCAAATTAAGTCCATCCAACGGAACGGCTAATGGTTCGTCGGCATGACACTTTTTCAGATTAGATACATGAAATGTATTATGGACTCTGCTCAATTCTTCTGGAAGTTCAAGCTTGTAAGCAACTTCTCCAACCCTTTCTATCACCTTAAAAGGTCCAACATACCTAGGGTTCAACTTCCCCCGTTTGCCAAAACGTACAACCCCTTTCCAAGGCGAGACCTTAAGCATGACCTTGTCCCCGACTTGGAATTCCATTGGTTTACGCTTCAAGTCAGCATAACTCTTCTGTCGGTCACGAGCAGCTTGCATCCTTTGCTTGATCTGAATGATTTTCTCAGTGGTTTCTTGGATCAGTTCTGGACCGAGTATTTGAGCTTCTCCAACTTCAGTCCAACAAACAGGTGAGCGACATTTCCGACCATAAAGTGCTTCAAATGGTGCGGCCTTGATGCTAGCGTGATAGCTATTGTTGTATGAAAACTCGACTAATGGCAAATGGTTAACCCAACCCTTTCCAAAGTCGATAGCACAAGCACGCAACATATCCTCGAGAGTTTGAATGGTCCTCTCGCTTTGCCCGTCGGTTTGCGGATGGTACGCAGTACTCATATCCAAGTTTGTACCCAAAGCACTCTGAAGTGACCTCCAGAAATTTGATGCGAATCTCGGGTCACGATCGCAAATGATTGAGACGGGTATCCCATGCCTCGTGACCACTTCCTTTAGGTACAATCTTGCAAGTTTATCCAAAGGATCGGTCTCTCTCATCGGTGTGAAGATCGCAGACTTAGTGAGTCGGTCAACGATCACCCAAATTGTGTCATAACCTTGAGACGTCTTAGGAAGCTTCGTGACGAAATCCATGGTGATGTTATCCCACTTCCATTCGGGTATCTTGGGTTGTACCAACAATCCTGACGGCCTTTGATGTTCGGCCTTGACCTTAGCACAGGTCAAGCACTTATTAACATAAGTGGCTATGTCGGCTTTCATGTTGGGCCACCAGTATAACTTCTTCATGTCTTGGTACATTTTGTCGGAACCCGGATGAATAGAGTATTTCGTTTTATGGGATTAGTGAATGATCACTGTTCGTAAAATCGCCATAACTGGTATCCCAACTTGCCATTGAGACTCGGGTTCCATTACGTACGTGGTTCCAACTTTGTTCTCCTAATAGGCTTCTGGATATTTAGTATTTTCAACTAAAACCTTTCCCCCAACGTTCTTGTCTTAAATGTTCTCGGGCTTACGCGCTTCGGTGAGTATTTAAGATTATGTTTGGGAAAATCCCAAATAATAGTCATAACCTATGCTCGTAACTATTAGTGGTGGTTCTCGTTCTTTAAAGCTTTAAGCATCAGCAAACGAACATTTGTCTTACCCGGGTGATAACGAATATCGCAATCGTATTCACTTAATAAACTCTAACTGTCGTTGCCTACATGTTCAAACTCTTTTGTTGATCTAAATGTTTGACAAACTCTTGTGGTCGGTCGTACACGTACACTTGGTTTCCGTTAATTAATGTCTCCGATCTAAGTGCGAAAAACCACTGCAACCGAGTTCTAAATCATGGAGTCGTGTTGTTTTTCTCATGGAATCTTCAAAGTCTTGATGCTTAAGAAATCACTTTTTCTCTCTGCATCAACTCAGCGCCCCAAAATCCCTTCTTCGTAGCGTGCAAGTATGCGATGAAATCTTCGCTTCTTCAGGTAATGCAAGGATTTGTGCAATGCACACTTTTGCTTCAACAGCTGTAATGGCTGCTTCCTTGTTTATCGACCATTCAAATACTTAATCTTCTTCTGGGTGTAGTTGGTCATAGTTTGGCGATCTTAGGAAATACCCTTCGTTTTATCTACGATAGTATTCCTGACAAGGCCTACAGAATTGACGTATCTCCGTTGGCGCTTATGAGATGCCAAGACTTAATGGATTCATTCTTGGCTGGATCCACATGAATTCTCTTACTTTCGATCACGTGACCGAGGGAATTGTACCTTAGGGATCCAAATTCACATTTGGAGAAACTTAGGCATACAACTCCTCGTCTTCAGCTATTCAATATTTTCTTAAGATGCTTTTTGTGCTCTTGCTTGCTCTTGGAATATGAATCAAAATATCATCACTAAAGACATTACGAATTTGTCCAGTGAGGTTTGCATCATCGGTTCATGAGGTCCAGAAACACAGCAGGAAAAGATAAAAAAAAATAACAATGTGAGTTTGTCAAACCAAACGGCATTACTTGAAATTCGTAAGACCATAACGAGTCATGAAGGCCGTCTTCGGAATGTCTTTTCCCGAACCTCATTGGTGATATCCTGGATCTTAAGTCTAATCTTCGAGTAGCAACACTCGACCTTGGAGCTGAGCAATAGGGCATCAATTCTTGGGAGCGGATAACGGTTCTGCACCGTTAATTATTCAGTTCCCGGTAAATCAAGCCACATCCGGAATGAAACTCGTCCTTCTTCTTGGACAATCAAGCTCCGAGCTCCCCAGGGCGAGGAACTGAGTTTATTATAAAGCTTTGTCGGATAGCTCATTCAGTTGCTCAGATAATTCCTTTAACTCGAAGGCGCAGTCGATATGGGTGCCCGTGCCCCGAGTTGCAGCACAGGTTCCTAAAATCGATTTGGATTCCACTTGTCGAGTTGGAGGAAGACCCGGCTAGTCTTCAGGAATTACTTCTGGAATTCTTGAACGGTGGTAGTCCTCAAGTCGCTTTCTTCTCCGACTTGTCTTCAGTTTATTTGTAGTGACTTGTGCCGAAAGATAGGAAAACCCTTTATCCATGTACTTCTGTGTCTTACGTGCTTGAATGATGTTTAATGTGTCACTTTCCTGTGCTTCCATCACCGTGTATGATCAAGGTTTTATTTTTCCAGGGATGCGAACAATCTATCTCGGCACTCGCAATGAACGCTTGGTGCTTCGCCAAACCAATCATACACCGATAATAGCATCAAAACTTCCCAAGTTTCTACGGCATTAAGTTTATGTTAAATTGGTGGTTTAGGTAGGTTTAATGTGAAAAACCTTCAGTATAGTGTTTAACCCCGAATTATCTTTCCCGTCGGCTAATCGACCTCATAAATAGTGGTCTATGATGGTGGATGGTGTGATGTCATTGGAACTAAATTGGGGTAGACACAAAACTTCGATCGGCACCCGTATCAAACAAGATATAAGCATAGCGGTTGTTTAGAAGAAACGTACCCGCAACGACGTTGTCTGGATTTGCCCCCGCATTTCCAACCACGTAGACCTTTGCTGGAGCTCTGTTATTCCCAGCTTGATTACCACGGTTGCCTTTGTTGTTTTTCAGCCTTGGACAATCCTTCTGGAAGTGTCCCTGAACTCCACACTCAAAACAAGTAGGTTTCTGACCCGATCCGGTGCCCTTCTGGTTGTTATTGTTGGCATTTCCCGTACCCCTACAGTCACGGGCGATGTGACCGTACTTGTTGCATTTATAGCACTTTGGAGCACACGGACCATCATGGTGGTAATTGCATTTTGGGCATAGGGGTCTAGATCCCCCATATGGTTTCTTATCACCCGACCCAGCAGTGTATGCCCTGCCGGTGTTTTGTCTCTTGTTTTGTTGTTGTTGTTGGTTCTGGTTGTTTCTGGAAGTGTTTTCTAACTTCCTCTTGTTTTCAGCTTGTCTCTCTGCAATGGTACTGACTCTCTTGTCCATCAACTCTGTGGCCATTTCGATAGCCTCCTGCATTGTCTTTGGTTTTGAAGCTACGATGTTTCCATGGATCATGTCGGGCAATCCCCCGACATACCTTTCAATTTTATCCGCCTCCTCAGGGAACATTCTAACACACAGTAGTGCTAGCTCTTGAAAACGTTGGTTGTACTTGACCACATCAGTACCTATTACCTTCAAGTTCCACAACTCAGCAGCCTCTAAGCTTCTTCATTTCGTTTTCGGACAATACTTGTCAAGTCATCTCTTCTCAGATCACCCAAGTCATGAATAAGCAACATCATGATTAAAAGTGCATAACATTGGTATTCCACCATTTCAAGGCACCTGTAACAAGTACTGGTAGCAAATTTGATCTGATTTTCCGCCAAGCAATTGCTTATTCGAAAGACAGTCTCCCATTCTTCAAACCATTGGGTTAACTCAACCACTCCCTCGGTGCCCTTGAAATACAGAGGTTTGCACTTCATGAAATCCTGGTAAGTGCACTCTCGAGCAACGCGTTCAGATCCCTGACAAACCCGTCCCCGAAGAATGACTTATCAGTTCCATTTCTAGTTGCGTCACGTGCGGCCACGGCGGCAACTGACTCCTTGAATGATCCATAGATTTTTGGAGTTTAGCATTAGTGACATTAGTGGTTGTGGTTGCTTCGGGTTTGGTGTTGTCCTCGGTAGGCTCTTTTTGGGGCATTTTCTTCAATCATAAGAAATACAATATTTGTTAGATTTCATAAAAATACATAACCACGCCATGACATATCCATGAAAATTAAGCGTGAATCACATCACACAGTGAAATGTACAATTGAATTGTAATTAACAATGATATAACCAAATCGACATTCATTCATCACAAATTCGATTTAAACATGACATAATACTACCAATTCATATATAACGGAAAAACATACATGATTGTTTGATACAAAAGGCTCATATTTAGGTTACAAAATAAACATAACAACCTAAAGCCTACCTAGCCGGATTTAAACCCCGAATACTTAGTAAGGTCTATAACAAACATACTAGCCATAACAGAGTCTAATCTAAGAACTGCTACCCTAACCGATCCTCCTCTTGCATGCTCCGGCTGTGCAAGGACCTCCAGCGGTTCCTGCTTCCCTGTAAGGTAAGTAACCTGTCCCTGCAAATGTCATCACCGTCCTGTAAGTCGATCCACCTGCCCTGCATTTGGCGCCAGTCCCTGTAGTGGAACCAAAGTCCCTCTGTAGTGTCTGTAAAAACTGCAGTCAAGGTCCTGAAAAACCAGCTGCTGAAGTCGACGCGATCGGCAGCTCTCAGCACTCTCATCACCCTCACGACCCTGCGGTCGGTCTCTAACAACTCTGACATCACTCTCTGCCTCCTACGATCGGCCGATTGTAACTCTGTGATCTCCTCCATCTGTGCATAGACTGTGGTCCGTAGAGATATAACCCCTCCATGAGCAAGATCGCTCGAATCCATGGCTCGTCTCCAAGCCTCTCTGGACATGCCAGCCTCGGTCTCCATGAGCTGACGTGTAAGCGCATGAGTACGTCTATCCCGAAACAACATATTGACCCGACCGGCCAATAACTGTCTCTGTCCCTGCTCGTCATCCAACCTCGTGTAAATCTCATCTGTATCTCGTCTAACCAACGACTCAAACTCCCTCATGTGTGCACCCAACTCTGTATCTGTACTAACCGGAGCTCCCTGTAAAGTCTCAACGATCTCATCCCATGAATCTGTAATCCCATATCCAACGTACCTCTCAGGGTCACGTCTAACCAACCTGTCCATAGTGGCAACAAAGCCGTAATCTGCTCTATGACCTCCAGCTGGTCTAGCAGCAGCAGCGGCGGAGCTCTCTCCGACCTCATACCCGGGACCTAGTGCAAGACCTAATCCCATCCGAGGTGGTAGGTTAACCTCGGGTCTACCCTCTCTATGACTGTCAATGGTAATGATAGTGTGGGAATGAAGTAGGAGCTGATGTAGGCAATGGTGGTGGTGCATCCGGTCTAGTGGGGGAGAGTATGAAGGGTGGTGGTAATGGTGGTGAATCGGAAGTAGCTGCAGCCTCAGCTCTCATCCGAATAGTAGCAGCTCGATAGCCCAATGATCGAATAGGACTAGGAGGTGGTGCTGTCAAAACAGGTGGTGATGGTGATACTGGTAAGGGAATCTGTGGTGGTGATGAAGACCATGGAGATAGTGGTGATGCTGGTGGGGAAGATATAGCAAGTAATCTAGCAACCTCAGAGTCGGACCATGCTGGTACAGGTAATGGCTCTGGAATAGAAATCCTAGCCGTCATACGGTATGCAGGGTGAGGTGGTGGTGTGGCCGCAGACTCATCGGTCTCAAATGGCTCAGTCTCCTCCGCCGATGGGGCAGTAGCTGGTAAAGCAACAACTACTGGGTAGGCAGGAGCTAGGTGCTCCTCCTCGTCCATCTCAATATCCATCTCATCATCCTCATCCTCCTCATCAGTCTCGATATCCATATCAGCATCCTCATCCTCCTCAATGTCCATCTCATCGTCTCCGTCATCTCCTCCGTCCGCAGAATAGTCAATAGGATCCTCCTCAGGGTCCTCATCGTCATCCTCCTCCGGATCTGCCTCAGGATCAGACTCCGGAACATCATCAGGTGAGTGTGCCATAGGTGAGGCGTCCTCAGCATATGGCTGGTCCCCCGCAACGATCTCGTCATCAGCAAGCTCTGGACCTGGAACATAGTCAGGTGAGGGTGGTGCCTGCTCAGGCTCCTCTGGGCCAGGCACATAGTCGGGAGAGGGTGGTGCATGAAGAGCGGCCTCTGCGTACGGGTCCTCTAGCATGTAATGTGGCTCTGGGAACTCATGGTCATCGGCTCTAGGTGAACCTATATCGGATAGGTCCTCATATAGACTGGATACTGTCGTATGCGTGATCCCCGATTCCTCAGAATCTGACATGACTAAATCTGAAAATCCAAAGGTAGCTTATATTAGTATTCCATATAAGACTCTTATAGTAATATACATTTATAATTATAACATGTATATTAATTACGAATGCATCTAGTCCAACCAACTAATGCAACAAGTAGTGTATGCATGAATGTATGCACATATGTATGTCCCGTGTAATCCCTTTGTTTATAAAAACAACTCTTGAAAACGGTTATAGTCCAGCAAAAACATTTGACCTGGTTCTCTATAACCTTGGCTCTTGATACCAATCTGTAACACCCCCAAATTGGGTCGCAGCGGAATATGGGTCCGGGGCGTGTTACTTCATAGATCAACAACACAAGATATATATAGAACGACCAAAAAGTCGTTTGAAAACGATACATTGGATTTAACAAAGTCATTGTTACATACCCGTAGCTTATACTAGTACACTGTTAATCAAATACAAAGATTTTCAGCCCATAACAGATAACAAAATGAAATGCGACAAAATCTTTAATGCAAGACATCCAAATCAAAACCACCAATGTATCCATCGCACCTTGTGCTTATTGATCCCCTGAAAAACATTGCTTTAAAACGTCAACAATAATGTTGGTGAATTCATAGGTTTGATAAATCATATATTGTAGGACCACAAGATTTCCCAAGTGTATGATAATGCAAACAGAACAGATATCATAAAAATGATAAATGAACGTTGTCCTAAGCTCATGACACTGAAGCTTGACGTGTATGAATACCAAATTAAAGGCCTATCATTGCCCTGTGATGATGTTCTAACTGCCGCAACATCCGTTTATTTATTCGACATGGTATTTAGACGTTCTCTTAGTCTAGAGATAGCTAATCACCCTAACGGGGTGTCAAACCCCAATAGATTCTATTAATAACATTTCGCGCTCACAATTACACAAGTTCAAGACAATGGCTCAGATATGGGTTTAACGCTACTTAGGCAACACCGTAATCATAATTTGAAACTTACACCACATGTGTCCAATTGTAAAGCTTTGCATGTTTTTCCAACCCAAAAACTTTGTAAAAACAAAAGTATGTAAAACTGGGCATGAACTCACCTTGTGATGAAGTAATGCTAAGTGTAACACAACTAAAATCGTTCCACGTGAACTGACAACTGCAAACCTGAATTAAATTAAGGTCGCGTAAGGTACTGATACTTAGTCTAACAACATTGAATATATCTAATTGTTGTTACACTTGGTACTATCGTTCGGGCTATCATAAGTAAAGAGGTCCATGACATGACGTTCGAGGAGTTAGGGACACTTTAAAATCGTAAATCCCCAACAACTCTTCAAACGCATCCGAAGATGCCTCATATGAAACTCCCTAGTATAGAGTACTATATGATACCACATAAATTTCTATATAGCTCCAATCACCAACTAATGGTTTTAGGAAAATTGTGTTTAATAAGTTAAAAACGTATATAATTACCGTTTAGTAAAACTGGCGTAACTTTCGCGTTTTAAGCCCGATTCTCGCGTTTCTTATGCCCATCTTTTCGTATTAAGACGAGTTATCATAAATTGACATTTTTCAAATTCCGGACCAGCTGTTGAACAGTACTTTTACTGTTCACATCAGACTGGAGCCTTAATAAAATTCGTAATCCGTCGTCTAAAACCCGTAATGTCGTCTTTTATTCGTTATAGCTTCGTTTTAATGATTCTTTCGAGACGTTTCACGATTTTGAAAGTTCTATATTTTTTTTTATGAAGGTTTACAAAAATATAACTTTCTGTCATGAATAGTAACTTTTATAAAAATAGTTTTATAAAAGTATTAATTGTCGTAAACAACGCAATTCATCAACTCCGTTCAGTTATTAATTGAAAAAATTACGATGTCTTATCATTTGAATCGCTAAAATATGTATTATTTGTTAAAAATTACTAACCCTTGCTGTTTTGAATTTTTTATAAAAATGTTTTTTATAAAAATTTACTTACGACATCGTTTAATAACGTATAACTCGTTTTTTAATAACGTAACTTTTTCGTTATTAATTGCCTTTTAACAAGTTTCTACTTTTTCGGAATCGCGTGAAATGTATTATCTTATAAAAATAATAAATGAAATATGTAAAATTTCGTGATTTGGGCTGAATTGTTTAGGCTTGTTAGTTAAGTCCATTAATGATCTTTTCGGAGGGAGGGGGGGGGGGGGGGGGGGGGGGGCGTGTTACTACTTTTGTAATTTTAAGAACAGCCGCACAATCCATATTAACATATACTTTATAAATCATACATATATGATGTCTCTATTTGTCCATAATAGTCCTTATATTGTCCAAGTTTACTTATGTGCAACAATCCATTAATCTATTTTAAAACCATAACATTTACATTAAGTAAAACCTTAATTTCCTAGTTTTTCTAAATAATCATTTTTACACACATAACCAAGTGTGTACAATTTGTATTTCTTCCCATAATGAACTTATTTTAGTGTTATATTAACATATAAAAAGTCCTAACAACTATTAACATGTCTTATTATTTCCTTTATGTTGACACATATTAAGAAGTTATGGAAAACCCTAAATAAGTCAAAAACCCTGTTTACCTCCAAAACAATATGATACGACATTTTCTCATCCATTTTAACATGATGTATGTAATATCACAACATATATAAAAGTGTGTAAAATGATCATTTCAAGTATATATCTCATTTTCATGATTAAAACCTAAATGGTGATATAAGCTAAAATAGAAATTACATATGCAAGAAAACTTATAAAATGAAAGTTACAAGAATATAAAGAGTTCAAGTGGACCTTAAGATGAATGATGGTGATGATGAACAAGTGATAAACCCTTGTTTAATCACAAAACCAAAGCTTGCACAAAGAAACCCTAGCTTTTCTAATAGTAACCCTACTTTCTTAACTGATTAATCTATGGAAATGCTAGCCAATGCTAGGAATTTTTCTTAGAAACACTCTTAGAATATGTGTATATAGAAGGGTATGGGTTGTAGAAAATTTGATATGGGTTTGTGTGGAGTGTGTTTGTGTGCCGTAGCATATGGAGAGAAAGAGGGAGGATGTTTTGTAAATTTTTACCAAGTGTTTTGAGTTCTATGTGTTATCTCTTGAATGTTACTTGCATTATATGAGTTAGCTAGTCAAAAAGGTGCAATAGTTAGTCAAGGAACATGGTATGGCCTTTAGGGATGGTCCTTAGTCATGTAAGCTAGGTATGGTGCATCATTAAAGAAGCATGGCTTGAAATTGACCCATGTGTAAGACTTATCAACATTATCATGTATATATTCATACATGTTGCAAGAAATTCGGTGGAACAAAGATATATATCATATATTTTTGTAATTTTTATGTATTGGGTATAAAAGTGGGTATTTGTTGAAGCGTAGGAAAGTTTTTGTGGTTCCGGGAGTGCCTAAACGCAATTATCGCGAAACTATACACTTTACGTATCCGATAAAAATAAAATGAATAAGAGGTTATTAATTTATTCTTAAATAATTAAATAACCCTTAGCTTGATGTAAACATTTAATTGTATTGATGCCGTTTTAAACATGAAACGCTAATTTTTGAACGTACGCGATTTAACTTAACGTTTACAATTTATAAAGCAAACACGAACAATAAATAACAATAAATAGCACATTTATGACGTCGTCAAAGACTTGAAAACACAGAGGGTGTTATATAAATGGTAAACCTATATAAAGAAAGTTGTCACAAACTGACAATCATAAACATCTAGCCACAAACATAAACATAATTAACGAGTAAAGAGATAGTGATATGTAAAAGAGAAAGCAAACCGAACGCGATGATTTATAGTGGTTCGGTCACAGAGCTCCTCTTCGCCCTACTCCACTCTCCGAGTCACCTACTCGAGAGTTACTTCAACTAGAATCAACGAAACTCCTTCTCTCGAGACAGAGAAAACCTTACATCAACTTCTCTTACAACTTTATCTGTACAAAAAACTAAATACCCAAGTCCTAAAAAAGGTAGTAACTCAACCCATTCGTCGCTTACACTTTATCAAGTTACTAAGCTAATACCCGAGTTCATACACAAAGGATATAAACCAACCCAAAACCCCGTTATGTTTTATGGCCTAACATAACAAACCTTGTTTTTATGGACACAAACACATAAACCAACTAGTCTAAAATCAAATGATACAGAAGAGATGATAACAAATAGGTATAGAATGATATCCCATGACAGTGTGTCTAATGGATATGAATGCCTAATATAAATTAACTTCTAGTGATGAGAAGCCTTTAAATGGATGTAGATGATGAGATCTCCAATCTTGTAGATCTTCATATGGGTATGTTTGGTGGTGGATGGAAATGGCAAGATCTTCAAGGCTTGCTTTGGTTGGATCATCATAAGAGTATGCTTACAACAAGATGAATGTTAGAAACATTATGATCACATGAGAATGAGGGTGTTTAATGACTATTGCTACTGATCTAAATGAGTGAGAAATGCAGAGAAAATGTGTGTGAAAGGTGTGCTCAAATGGTGAGAAATAGCTTGGTATTTATAGGCTAAAAATCCAATGTAGCAGGTTCCGCCGGTGCTATTGAAGAAGGGAACCGGCAGCCAAAAGCAAGGGCACCGGCCTACAGTAATACAATCTAAGTTTAGATTTGCAAAATCTTGAAAGATCATATGTAATCTTGGTGGATTTTATCTAGATTTGCTAAGATATTTAAAGATATGGTGATGTCATGGATGAGGTAAATATTACAAGCATTTTCCTTTTAAAGAAATGTGTTTAAGTAAAATATGTATATACTTAAAAAGTAAGTTACTTGTGTTTAAAAATATGCAAAGTGTGAAATGAGGTTTGATCATAATGCAACATAACAAACATGTACGAACCTGTGTTGTAACATACGAGGATACGAGACGTCGATAGATGTTGATGTATGTTGAGACGAAATATGATTACGAGTACATGTATATTTAACGATATGTCATACACGTCCACAATTTTTGTAAATTTATCAAAACAAACGAGAATGTGTAGATTAAATACCGTAATATTTGCACTAACAATCTCCCCCTTTTTGATGATGACAAAATATGTAAACGTAATATATAGTAAATGTAAAAGTTACTTGTATCCCCATAATACCTTTTACATTACCTTCTCCGTTTACACTCTTCTCCCCCTTTTGTCGAAACAAAAAGGGTGTGCCTTGGAGTTTAACTTTATTTCTCCCCGAAAAGGCGAGTTTGCATCATCCCAAGTGAAGTTAAATGGTCTACTCTAACTCCTTATGTTGTTGCATCCTTTAGGTAATTGTCCTTGGTTTATAGCGGATCCATGGATTAAAGTTTGAAAGCTTAACATCTTGTTTTTTGTTCGAAACCAAAAGATTGACGACGAAGATTTAGAATGATGATGAATGCGTGCATCTCCCCCTTGACGAAGTGCCTCTTGTTCGAGGCACCAAGATATGATAAAAGTCAACAAACAAAAATAATTACATGACAGATCCGACCTTAGATGAGTAAAATATATACAATCAAAGGGTAATATAAGTATGCATGCTAAAAAAGCGCGACGGAAGCTGCCTTACGTATATCTCGGCAGCTGCTACACTAGTAATTACTTACTCAACAAATCATCGTTATGCATAATAAACTAACTATAACTTCAACTTCATAATTACCTAATCACTAACCTAGATGCGTGTGCTCTACCTCTCTGGGCCAAATCAGGCTAGCCCCCCTATTCGAGGGCGTCAAGTATGATCCTACAAAACAAAAGATTAGTGCAATAATAGCTTTTGTCCGTAGACAAATATGTCACATACAACGAGTGTATAGACGACTCAATATGATTTCTTGACGAATTCTCCCCCTTGCTCGAGGGCGTCCTACAAAAATAAAAATGAATGATGCAAACTTCATCCTTGGATGAGTAAGCCATATACCACAGTGTATATGCTTGAACCTACAAAAAGAAAACTTAGTGTAATATGCACTTCGTCTTTCGATGAAGTCATATATAATAAAATGTATATATGATGCAATATGATTTACTAAAACTAGAATGCAATATGATTTTCCAAAAGAAACTCCTAGAGAAGTAAATTAGAAGTAAAAAAAAGTATAATCCTACTACTTGCATCATCGTGGTTGGTTTTGATGGAGTGGTTTAAAGGTTTTAAGGGTGTGACTAAGAATGAGACGCATTTCATTATGAAATTCACTTAGCTTTTGGCAAAAGTTGATTATGAGTGTTAGGATATGTGAAAGGTGATTTAACCTTCATGGGTTGAATTGGTTATGAGTTACTAATAGGTTGTGGTTATGGTGGTGGTGGAGGAAGGATTCATGATGATTCTTTTTAGAATGAAGACTCGGTGGAAGACTCGAGTTAGTAAAAGGGTTTAACTCAAAACTTTACCTTGTTGGGTTGATGAAGCAATAGAGGTGCTAGATATAAAAAATTTATGTGTAGTAAAATAGGTGGCGGAAGATGATGATGACAATGCAAGCAACTAACAATGTATGCTTATTAGTAAAGTGGTGATGATGATTATGTAAAATATGAATCAAAGAATGATAAATGTGCGAATGAGCACAGATTAGCTTGATAAAGATATCGATCCTTATTGACCTACAAAATTCCAAATGGGTTAGTACAAGATAGAAGAAAGAATATCATTTCACAACATGATAGTTCAAACATTTATACCAACAAGTACGAAAGAAAACTTGTTCAAGTATTATCACACGAATGACTTAACAAGTAGACACATTGATAGACATGTATATGAACAAAACATGTTTACAAATAGATACACAAATAAGAAAAAACTAAGAAATGAAGAGGTCATAGGTTGAAACTATCTTAAACAAGGCATAAAATGCGTTCGAAAAATATTGGATAGATCTATGAAATTTTGAAGGACTTAAGAGCTAGATAGATCAAAACCAACTATTAGGCGACCTTAATACAAGTCTAAATAATCGAATTTAAGTGTCGGATTAAAAAGTAAACTACCCCAAACGGCAAAAATGCCTACTGTAGAACCGGCTAGCCGGTTCCATTGGTTCAACAGAACCGGCTTTGCTGCAAACAGAACCGGCTTGCAGCAGCCAAGGTTCCTAAAATCTAAAATCCTCTAGTAGTGAACAAAATGAATTCTAATACTTATATTGTTGATCAATTGGTCATACTAGATTAATCCAAAATCACATGGGTAAGATTCAACGCTTATACCCTACATATTTTGATTATTCCAAACACTCCTTAATACAACAAGAAAATGAAAATGAAGAAGTATGAATTGCATAAAAACCAACCACAAGCATAAACGATTCAGTTTACAAACAATCATTCAAGGATTCAGACATAAACAATATGAGAAATAAGAACATTTATACAAGAGCATGTTCTAAGTAGTTCAACCAAACACAAGCATAAGGAAGAAGATCATTTAGATTATAAAATCAATTGCACTAACAATGATGCTACGGATATGCGACAAAAGGAAACAAATAGGCACGAAATCTCTTATTGCATTTGAGTCTGTTTATTTATGAAAAAAAAAAAATTAAGGTAAAATCCCCCCCAAACTTGTTATATTTTTTCCAATCGCTTGTTTGTCGATTTTGGTTCATCAATTAAAATTAATGTGGACTTCAAAAGGGAAGATTCCTAGACTTCTACAAGAATAATCACAAAATACAAAACATAAGAGCAAAAGGTAAGGCAAATAAATCATGTGGCAATGTCATATAAGGGACAAGATGCAAAGATCATGCAAACCATGTTTAAGCATGTATAAACTAGGACATTATACGAATAGATTTAGGATAGCCAACAAGGAACAAGAACTATCAAACATAGATATATCCATATCATAATCATCATGTATCAAGACAAATTACGAGATCATACGAGATCTTATATATGAGACAAAATTACTTCTAATGCAAACATCATGTAAGTCATGTTTAAGCCTTAACATTTAGTAACATGAGTACAAGCATAAAAACATTTAAAAAGGAAACAAAACCTTTCCTAAGGATTACGCATTTATACATAATCGAATAGATATCAATCACTAAGATAACGACAAAGCAAATGATCAAACAGGAACATATAATCAACACATGTATATGCAAAGCAAGATGTCATGATAGACTAACGAAGGAAAGATCATATTTACAACTAGTATGGAATATGTAGCATTAATGGTGTTTGGTAGATGGAGAACAAGTTAATGAACTAATGGTTATAGAGGATCGACAAGGATGAAGTGGCAACATCAAAATGTGTAGATAATTTTAATGAAGTACTTTTGAAATGCTCCTTTTTCAACAAGACAAAAAATATTTCAAACTTTTGGCGAAAACGCCATGCCCAAAAAGTGACATTTTGTTATTATTTTGGAAACTACAAATCAACAATTGAGACTATCTAGGCTCAATTGCCTTTAACATGGCGAGTGGCACAAGTTCTAACTCCATATGGTTGATTTTAAATGAAATTCCCAAAATGACCCATTTTTCACAAAACTTGTTGTCCCGATTTTATATATGGATAACTTGACCGAAACTCGACTTCATAGCATCAAAACTTCCATAATTTGTTCATAAATATATAATAACTTCAGTATTAAATGCACACTTGGTCTAAGTGAACCATGGAACCATCCTTTATGTTTGTTGCCAAAACACTAATTTTGACCCATTTTAAACCAAAACAATAACTTTATTTACTTTTGACATACGGTCGCTTTGAAAAAAAAAATTAAACTACAAACACGGAATAACATTCCACTACACTTTATCTTTACATTGAGTATTTTCGTATGAAACAATCAAGTTGCCAAACTCGCACTTTAAATGTGTACAATATTTTATGAGATATTTGTCAAACACATATCTAGCAATACTTATCTTCTTCTTAAAGGTTTACTAAGTAATTTGAGATGATCTACTGATTTTTGATATAACATATAGCAAACAACGATATGTCTTTAAAAGAGCACAAGACACTAGCATAATCCCATATTGTGTTGAAAAAAAAAAAACCCACTTTAAAAAGAGACAAACAAAATGAGCAAATATTGCCAAAAACAAGACACTTATGATCCATAAACAAACAAGACGCAAAGATAAGATGTAAACAAGGCAAATAAGTAGTCATATAGCACATCACACATCAAGTCATTAATTTTACTAATGAGAGATACCGAAACATTTACAAAAAAATATTTTTTGACAAGTAATCATATATCATATAACATATTATAATCATATCATGACTAATATGAGTTGACAAAACATTTACAAAAATATATTTTGACACATATAGGAGTTAACCCAAACACTCCTTTAGAAACCGTATTATTTCTTTTAAGAATCTAAATTGTCATATAAGCAAAGGAACATACAAGGCATGTTTGACATTTATGTTTCATAAATAAGCAAGCTCAAATGCAATGAGAGATAAGCATACAATCATCATATAGGCGCAATGCAAACTAGAACGACTAATCATATAACATATCATACAAAAAAATTATTTTCGCCTTGTGATGAGTATGACGATGTATACCAAGATTGATTAATGGCCAAATTACTTTATTTTCAAAGAAGGATGTGTCAAACTTCAAAGGATACCAACCAAAATTGCCCGACTTAAAGGTTTGAGTTTCTATGTTAATACGAAACTTGAAATTTTGGACACTTTATAATATTTTGCAAATTTGACTTACTTAAACTTATAATCAATACCTATAACCTACTTTATTAGAAACTAGACTTAATTATCTTTGAAACGGTAGGTGACACGACTTGTACGGATTTACGGTTAAGTTTTTATGACCTTTTGAAGTTGATCAAAAATCTGAAAAAGTTTCTGTAGAACCGGCTCGCCAGAACATAACTGGCTTTAATAACAAACATAACCGCCTTTAATAATGAACAGAACTGCCGGTCTGATCGATTTTTACAAAAACGCATATTTTGACCCGACTAAAAGGTTTAACACTTGGTAGGCTTTAAGGTAAACTTATATAATAAATTTTAGACATTATTCAAGCTTGTATAACAACGATATTCACGAATCAAGACTTCTAAGTATAAAGCAATGACATACTTTTCATATTAAGTCCCATTTTTCGAAAAAATTTGATACATGGATCGTACTCGGTTTTGAAAACCATTTGTTTTGAAAACTAAAGCCACATGGCTCTGATACCAATTGTGGAAAACGTAGAAGGGGGGGGGGTAAATACGTTTCCGATTAAAATCTAAAAACGTGTGTATCAAATCCCCGATTAATCGTGACGTAATATGAAAAGTACCAAATATGATTTATGACTATATGAAAGCATAGAATAACCAAGTAGTCACAACATAATTATAAACATCAAATCACAACACAATCACAAGCATAAAATAAATAGAGAGCGATAAATAAAATAGAGAGCAAACCGAACACGATGATTTATAGTGGTTCGGTCACGGAGCTCCTCTCCTCCCTACTCCACTCCCCGAGTCACCTACTCGATAGTTACTTTACTAGATCAACAAACTCCCTTCTTGGCGGAAAAAACCTTACACAACGTTGCTTACACTTTATCTGGTACTAAGCTAAATATCGAGTCCTAACACCGGTAGAACCAACCCATCGTCGCTTCCACTTTATCCGGTACAAAGCTAAATATCGGGTTCTTACACAAAGGGTAGAACCAACCCAAAACCGCGTTATGTTTTATGGCCCAACATAACAAACCTTGTGTTTTATGGCACAAACACATAAACCATCTAGTCTAAATCAAATGATACAAAGAGATTATATAAATGTGTATGTAATGATGATCTAAAACAAATGTGTCTAATGGATTTAAATGCCTAATCTAAATGAACTTCCAATGTTAGGAAGCCTTCAAAAGGATGATGATGAGATCTCCAATCATGTAGATCTACATATGGGTATGCTTGGTGGTGGATGGAAATGGCAAGATATTCAAAGCTTGCTTTGGTGGATCATCATAAAAGTATGCTTACAACAAAATGAATGTTAGAGCATTATGATCATATGCAAAAATGAAAATGATTAATGAAGGTGTTCCTACATATCTAAATGGCTGGAAACTAGAGAGGAAGTATATGTGAAAGGGATAAGAAAATGGTAGGATTTGGCTTGCTATTTATAGGCAAAATTCTGGCACTATAGCCCGGTTCTGCCGGTTCCATTATAGAATGGAACCGACCAGTGTTCCTGAAGGGAACCGGCCTACAATAACCAAATCCGAATTTTAGGATAAAAAATCTTATAAAATCTTATGCAATCTTCAAAGATTATGGCTAGATTTGGAAAGATAAGATGTGACAATACATAAAGGTCAACTATATGTATGATGTCATGCATGATGTAAAATCCATTTTGTATTTTATTTTTACTTAAGTAAACTTGTGTATGTAAAATAAAAGGTTTAGTTGAGGCTTGCCAAAATAGAGTTTACTTGTTTAAATAAAGTACTTGTAGATGCAAAATGTGAAATGAGGTTTGATCATAATGCAACATAACAAACATGTACGAACCTGTGTTGTAACATACGAAGACTCGATACGTCGAGATGTGATGATGTATGTTGAGACACTATATGATAACGAGTAACTTGTACATTTAATGTTATATATTACAAGTTATATATATTTTGTCATTATCAAAACAAAAGAGAATGTGTAGATTAAATATCGTAATATTTGCACTAACAATCTCCCCTTTTTTGATGATGACAAAATATGTAAACGTAATATATAGTAAATGTAAAAGTCACTTGTATCCCTGTAATACCTTTTACATTACCTTCTCCGTTTACACTCTTCTTTTTGTCGAAACAAAAAGGGTGTGTCCCTGGAGTTTAACTTCAATTCTCCTAGAAAAGGCAAGCTTGCATCATCCCTAGTGAAGTTAAAATGTCTACTCAAACGCCTTATATTGGTGCATCCCCTAGGTAATTGTCCTTGGTTTATTGCGGGTCAATGGATCATATTTGAAAGCTAAGCCTACAAAAATGTTAGTTCCGTGCAACATGTAAGAATATATAACTATATGATGAAGAAAATGACATCTTCCTTTTGGTCGAAATGCAAAGGATTGTTGAAGATTAAGAATGATGATGAATGTGTGCAAGCTCCCCCTTGACGAGTGCTCCCCCTAGATCGAGTGCGTCAAGATATGATGAAAAATAATATGCACTCCTTAAATGCTCGACGGAAGCTCCCCTTTGCTCGAGGGTGTCTAGTATGATCCTACAAAACAAAAATTAGTGCAATAACAGGTTTTGTCCTCAGACAAATATGTCATATACAACAACATGTATAGAAGACTCAATATGATTTCTTAACGAATGCTCCCCCTTGCTCGAGGGCTCAAAATGAACCTATAAAAAGGAAAATGAATGATGCAAACTTCATCCATGGATGAGTAAGCCATATACCACGCGGTGTATATGCTTGAACCTACAAAAGAAAATTTAGTGTAATTTCGTCTTTCGAGGAAGACATATAAAACAAGATGTATATATGATGCAATATGATTCTCTAAAACTAGAATGCAATATGATTTTCTAAAAGAAACTCTTAGAAAAATAAAATAGAAGTAAAATAATGTCAAAGAGTATAATCCTACTACTTACATCATCGAGGTTGGTTTTAGTGGCGAGGTTGTTAGAGATTGTAAGGACATGTTTGAGAATGAGACGCATTTCATTACGAAATTCATTTGGCTTATGACAACTTAGGGAAGCGAGCTTATAGGATATGTGGATGACTCGGATATGCCTATGTATTGTGGAAGGTGATTTAACCATCATGGGTTGTATTGGTTGTGAGTTACTAGTAGGTTGTGGTTGTGGTGGTGGCGGAAGGATTCATGATGATTCTTCTTATAGGAGAGACTCGGTGTAAGTCTCAATTTTGATAGAAGTAAAAGGGTTTAACTCTAAACCTTACCTTGTTGGGTTGATGAAGCAATGGAGGTGCTAGACATGGAAATTTTGTGAGAGTGGTGAAAGATGGTGATGACAATGCAAGAAACTAACAATGTAGGTTTATTAGTAAAGTGGTGATGATGAATATGCATGAATGTAATGAAAGAGATATGGATTAAGGTATGATATATGTGCGAATGAGCACAAATTATCTTGATAAGGAAATCGATCTTAATTGACCTACACAAATCCAAAAGAGTTGGTAGAGGATAGAAGCAAGAATATCATTTCACAACATGATAGTTCAAACATTTATACCAACAAGTACGAAAGAAAACTTGTTCAAGTATTATCACACGAATGACTTAACAAGTAGACACATAGATAGACATGTATATGAACAAAACATGTTTTCAAATAGACACATAGATAGACATGTAAGCGTTCGAAAAACATTTGATATGAGAAATAATAATATTCATACAAGAGCATGTTCCAAGTAGTTCAACCAAACACAAGCATAAGGAAGAAGATCATTTAGATTAGAAAATAAATTGCACTAACAATGATGCGAAGGATATGTGACAAAGGAGACAAATAGACACAAGCTCTCTTATTACATTTAAGTTCGTTTATTTATGAAAGATAAGTATCAAAATTTGTTATATTGTTCCATCGCTTGTTTGTCGATTTTGGTTCTTAATTAAAATAATGTGGCTTCAAAAGGAAGATCCTAGACTTCTACAAGTATATCAAAAATACATAACATAAGAGCAAAAGTAGCAAATACATCATGTGGCAATGTCATATAAGGGACAAGATGCAAAGATTATGCAAACCATGTTTAAGCATGTATAAACTAGGACATTATAC